>JAWZYV010013699.1:0-116492 GCA_038373885.1 Cheiracanthium punctorium
TACGCTTCAAATAGATAAATTTTGCTTTTTGTTGCATCAAAAATCGGCTAATTAGAACCGGAGATACGGAGGTTTCGCTTTCCCATATGTTTTTCTATGGGCTTCTAGAAATCTCGAGAAATATTAGTCCTAGAGCTTAGATCTCTTCACTTTTGAGGACTTATTTTTGGCGCCAAATTTGGCGATATTTCGCCAAAAGTCGCCAAGCTTGGCGACTTTTTGGTCATTTGGCGCGATTTTCCCAATGGGGCCTGGAAGTTGTTTTTCCTGCATTAAAAACGCATAATAACCTAACATTTCTCTTCTATGACGTAATCAAAATTCACGCTTTATGTAGAACCCTCGAGAAATTGACTTTTCTGGAAACCTCTTGTACCTCCTGCGTCGGCTATTTATAGAAGCGGGCATCGCCCCGAAGCCAGTCAGTTGCGAGTTGAACATTCAATGTGTGAAGAGCTCCGAGTACGCTTGTGCTATAGAAGCTGTGTTTTAGCTTGCTTTGTGAAGCTGTTTTTAAAGTGCTGTGTGTAAATTCTTCATTGCTGTGTCTTAAGGGATAGTGTACTATATCCCTTGAATATTTCCACGGAATTTTTGCCTGTAAAAGTGACTTATTTTGTGTGAGAAATACAGCATTTGTGAGAGCTTCTGATCCAAGCGGATTGTTAAAAGCACGTTACTGCTAGATTGTGCTTGTGAATTGTGTGCAGCTGATTGTTCTACGAAGTTCTAGAAGAAATAAAGTTTGTGTTCCATCCTGACAAGTGAGTTTTTACTTGAACTTTTTATACCACTGGACTTTAGAACGACGAACCCCAGGAGTAGCAGAGTAATTCCGAAACATTTGGTGTCAGAATCGGGGTTCTAAAGAAGGACTTTAATTTTCCAGTTTATGGTTTTGACTAGACAAAAAAATGGAAGAACAACTTCAAAAGCTCATGAATATGATGCAAGAAATGAAAGCCGGACAAGACGAGATGAAAGCCGGACAAGAACAGATGAAGGCGGATTTAGAGAAGAAAATTGAAGCAGGACAGACCGATTTAGAAAAGAAAATTGAAGACGGACAAGAACAGATGAAAGCCGCACAAGAACAGATGAAAGCCGGACAAGACGAGATGAAAGCCGGACAAGAACAAATGAAGGCGGATTTAGAAAAGAAAATTGAAGCCGGACAAGAACAGATGAAAACTGGGTTGCAGAAAATAGAGAAAAATCAAGAAAAGTTGGAGCAGAAGATAGAGAAAACCCAAGAAAATTTAGAAGAAATTAAGCAGGGCCAAGAAGAAATGGAGAAAAGAGTTTCTCTCTTAGAAGAAACTCAGACGAAATATGAACAAAGAATTGAAGGGAATGTTAAGGAATTACAGCAGGATATTTGCAGAATGCGTGAAGAATGTGAAGCTAAAATTGAAGAGAAATTGGACTCTCTCGTAAAGCTGGGAAAGTTACCCGAAAACATCAGGTTATCTTCACACCGCCCAGCAGTGAAACTTACTGCCTATGACGGAAAGACTCCCTGGGAAGCTTACAAGACCCAATTTTCGATCGTCGCCAGAGCCAATGGTTGGAGCGAGTCCGAGAAAGCTAATCAACTGGCCGCTTCCCTTAGCGGAGATGCAATTAATGTATTGCAAACTATCGGAGCGACGAAGATAGGAGATTTTGACGCCCTTGCCAGTGCCTTGGAGATGAAATTCGGAGAGAAGTGCCAGAAAGAATATAGTAGAATCCAACTTAAGTCAAGGATGCAGAGATCTGGCGAGACCCTTCAAGAGCTGGCTTCGGACATAGATAGGCTGTGTCATCTAGCCTACATGGACCACCTTGATAATGTCCGAGAAGAAATGGCGGTGCGTCATTTTATTGAAGCCATCCGTGATCCAGAAACCCAAAAGGCACTCATGTTGGAGGATTATCAGGATTTGAAGTCTGCTCTGGTGTTCGCAATGAAGCTAGAGGCAGCCCAGCGGGCCGTGAGAAAAGATCGGCATGCTGTTAGAGCGGTCACTGTCCAAGAGGAAGCTAACAAAGACACAGAGAGCGTCGAGAACAGATTGAAGAGAATTGAAGATCTCATAGAGCGAAAATTAAGATCCGATAGAACGAGAGATGGCCCAAAGAAAGTAAAATGCTGGAAGTGTGGCGTCGATGGCCATGTACAAAAGTATTGTAGTCGAAAGTCTCATGACCAGCAAGAGAATTCTAAAAAACAAGAAGGAGGGAAACTAGGAGGTGGCCATCTCGCGGGGCGGAGGTTGCCTGATAGTCAAAAGCCCCACCTAAAAGTCTTGCAGATTTCATCAGTGAATGGCGGCAGTAATGGACTCTTCGTACTGGGATATGTTAATGGTTCCCCATGCCACATGGTGATTGATACTGGCGCGAACGTAACCATCATAAGGACGGATCTGGCCAAGAAATTAAATTTGAAGATTATCTGGACTCCGCCCTCGCTGACCCTCCAGACTGTGACAGGTGACAAGATCGAAGTGGGCGGAAAAGCGCAAGTAGAAATCACATTTGGAAATGCCAGATACGACCATGTGGTATATGTCGCCAATATTACAGACTCTTTTATTCTCGGACTCGACTTTTTAAAATCGCACAAATTTAACTTGGACTTTAAGAATAATGAGCTTCGTTCAGACTCAGAAGAAATAGCTGCGTTCGATATTAGAAACGAAACTGTTTTGCCTGTTCAGCAAATAATAGCCCAGACTGATATCACTCTACCTCCCAGAACTGATTCCATAATTTCTGGAACAGTAAAAGAAAGCAATAAATTCCGTTTTGGATTAATCGAACACCCAAGCAATAGTGATTCCGTCAGAGGAGTACTTGTGGGAGCAACACTTGTGGACTTGTCGAGAACGGAAATTCCAGTTAGAGTAGTAAATGTGACGGACAATTCGAAGGTGATAAAGAAGAATGAAGTGTTGGCGACATGCACTCCTGTTACCTGCATTAATAAGAACATCAACCAAACGACAGCTAAATCTTCCGAGTGCCTGACGAAGGAATTATTACAAGACGTGGAGTTAACGGCAGAACAGAGAAGCGCTGCGGAGAAAGTAATAGCTGAATTTGAAGACCTCTTCTCTCGTACTTCCGGTAACTTTGGCCTTACGAGGTTAACGCAGCATAGAATAGACACAAGCAGCCATTCTCCCATCAAGCAACATCCTAGGCGGCTGCCGTTTGCTAAGCAAGAAGAGGTGAACCGACTTTTAGAGGAGATGCAGCGTGATGACGTCATCGAGCCATCGACTAGTCCGTGGGCCTCGCCGATTGTTTTGGTCCGAAAGAAAGATGGTTCCACCCGGTTCTGCGTTGACTATAGACGTCTGAATGACATTACCAAGAAAGACAGCTACCCTCTTCCCAGGATAGACGACACTTTGGACACTTTATCGGGAAACGAATGGTTTTCCACTCTGGATCTGAAAAGTGGTTACTGGCAAGTAGAAATCCATCCCGATGACCGTGAAAAGACTGCGTTCACCACGGGACAAGGATTGTGGCAGTTCAAAGTTATGCCTTTTGGACTCTGCAACGCACCGGCTACATTCGAGCGTCTAATGGAGACAGTGTTGAGAGGACTTTCCTACGAAGCATGTCTCGTTTATTTGGACGATATCATCATCGTCGGAAGGACTTTCGAAGAGCATCTCGAGAACATTCGAAAGGTACTGCAGAAATTAAAAGAGGCAAACTTGAAACTAAGTCCGTCGAAGTGCAACTTGTTTCGTCGGGAAGTACGTTACCTCGGGCACATAATATCCGCCCACGGAGTCCGAACCGATCCCGAAAAGACGTCCGCAGTCCAGAACTGGAGTCGTCCCGAGAATATCCATGACTTAAGAAGTTTTCTCGGTCTGTGTACTTACTATCGAAAATTCGTAAAGGGTTTTTCTCAAATTGCAAGACCTCTTCACAAATTGACCGAGACTGGACAGAAATTTCTATGGACTGAGGAATGTGAGGACGCATTCAACGAACTGAAGACGGCTTTAACATCTTCGCCGATCCTGTCGTATCCTCACCCTGACAAGCCATTTATCCTGGACACAGACGCGAGTAAGGAGAGTGTCGGAGCAGTTTTGTCCCAGGAGATAGATGGCCAAGAACACGTCATTGCTTACTGGAGCAAATGCCTTTCAAAGGCAGAACGTAACTATTGTGTTACGAGAAAGGAACTCCTTGCTATCATTAAAGCCGTGGAGCACTTCCATCATTACCTGTACGGCCGAAAGTTCCTGCTCCGAACGGACCATGCCTCTTTAACCTGGCTTCTAAATTTCAAGAATCCAGAGGGCCAGATAGCCAGGTGGATACAGCGATTACAAGAATATGACATCGAGATACGTCATCGGAAAGGGGCATCTCATGGAAATGCAGATGCTTTGTCAAGAAGGCCCTGTATAGACAGCTGTCGCTATTGCTCCAGGGCAGAGAAAAATTACCATCTGAAACATCCCGTTGTCCGCCAAGTTACATCATCGACACCATCCCAAGATCCCTGGAGTGACGAAAATGTTCGGGCGGACCAATTAGCAGACAGCGACATCAAACCTATTGTGGAATTTATGGAAAAATCCAGCGCTAAGCCCAGTTGGCAAGAAATATCATCTTACAGTCCGGCAACAAAACAGTACTGGGCTTTATGGGATTCGCTTCGCCTGAGGAATGGAGTCCTGTATCGTAAATGGGAGTCGGACGACGGCAAGATGCTCCGATGGCAATTAGTACTCCCTCGTTCGAGGATTCCGTGTAGTATTCTACTTACTACTGCCGTGAAAGTTTAGTTTAGTAAAAAAAAATTTGATTTTAAATTGAGCAAGTTTCCAAATCAGAATTATGATTTTTTCATGCGTTGTGTCCGATTGTGTAGAAAATAACCCAATGATCTCAGCCTTGCCTGAAGTGTGTGTTAGAAAAGTGGTAAAATAAACACAGAGACATCGTATTAGATCACCAAATCACAAATTTATTTAACAAATAACAGGGGTAAACAGCTAGTGGCCTCGCGACATCAGTAAAAGAAATGAAAAAGTAAGTAAACACTGCGCAGGGGTTTTACAGCGCGTGGTAGAATTGCACAGGAACAAAAAATACTTGAATGCTTTAATTACCCAATTATTAGCCCTTGAAAATTAAACAAAAAAAAAGAAAAAGGAAATGCTTAAATAAAATTGTCATGACAAAGGTAGTTTGATTGGATCCAAGTACTTAAGTTAAAAGGCTCTGCTGCAGCATAAAAAAAAAAAAAAATTTATCCTACCAAAAAGTAAAAAAAAAAAAAAATTTGGGCAAACAAGTCCCCACCCTTTCCTAGCCTCACAAGGCACGTGATGAAAATCCCGCATTAAATCCCTATCTGTTACTTGAAACCCCACCTCTTATATCCAACAGGTTAGTTTAAACAATTGCCAAAATAAAGAAATTACAAAACAAAAAAGGGAACTTTGCAATTTTTTACACCAAAGGGTGCAGCAAAATACATTGATGTGCAGAACAACTCAAACAATTACAGAGATTAGCTTAGGCCAAACCAGAAATCAACATGGCATCCACAATTATGATTTTAACAAAAAGGATTTAGACATCGTTACTGGAAGCAATACATTAGAATGGCACACAAAGTTGAAAAAGAAAATTTAGCATTTGTTATTTAATCCCCCCCCATTAAACATTATAAGTACAAAAGGGATAGTTCTAGCACAGCTTGAAGCATGAAGTCGCTGATCCAGCTCGTGGTGGAGAAATGGTGGATAGAAAAAAGGTAATGGTCAGATCTCACCCACGGATCCAATGGCAGGTCTGGTCTCGGCGTTTCAGGGAACCAACGGACGGTCACTGATGGCATCCGGAGGCGGCATCTTGGTCTCTCCTCTGGTCAGGGAACTCCGGCAGGTGTCGGGGACTTCGCGTTCCAGTCAACACAAGCGTCTCCCGGGCAGGGCAAAATGGTGAACGTAGTGCGAGACGTCAATTCCGGTAGGAGATTTTCATCGCCGCTTATGAAAAAACACAGGGGGGTGGGGGCCTTACGCCCAATTCACATCCAATGGTGGCAGCTTGGTGTCGCATCGGCATGTTGGCCGAAAAAACAAAAAGGGGAAAAAGAAAATTACATGGTGATCATCATTAGTCCTGGCCCTCTGGCCTCCGATTTTGGGGGATCACCTCCTATAAGTTGCTTAACGGGGCGACGAACGTCGAACTTGGACAAAAAAGAGCGAGAAGAGAGTCCGGGAATCACCCTCCTTACAGCACCGCGTCAGCTCTCAGAATGACGCTTTTCGCCCCGCTCTTGAGGAGCTTCGAAGAGACGCCGGCCGCGGGGACCAATCAGAGCGCGCCATCTCAGCCGGGAAACTTCGAGAACATTCGATCGACGGGGGAAGGAAGAGAGAAAATAAGAAAATGGCGGCCAGCAACCACAGCACGCGGGAAAGAAACCACTTGGCCGAGAAGAAACGCAGGCAAGAACGGCCATCTTGAAATGGGGAAAAAAACTTAATTGATCATAAGGGCCTTAAAAACGTTATTAAATTTTCTAAAATTTTAGCGGGAGATAGCTAATCGTCCGAGACAACCCTGGGTAAAATTTGGAATAAAAATTAAAATTAGAAGAGAGTAAAACTAATTAAAAACCGGACATGAACAAAAGATATTGCAAGAAATGAGTTAGGCTATTGAAGAGAGAGGGAAACTTAATAGTCAGCAGAAAATCGACAGAATTTACCTGATAATTAAAATTACACCTCCGGAGACCGGGCAAACAAAGGCAGAAATAATTTAAAGAAAAGGTAATTATTTAAAAAAAAGATCCCAACAAAAAAAGATAATTAGTAGTAATTTAAAAGAAGTTAGCTATTGAGTTATAGAAGAAGAGTCATCCAGACCATTATATCTCCTGACAAAAGGTATTTAAATTAAACTTCCAAGTTAATTACAAGTATTAAGAAAATAAATAATTAGTGGTTAAAACAATTAAAAATAAAAATTACTGCTTTTGATTTGTAAAAAACATTATCCCCCAAAAACAATACAACATATTATCCTTCCTTCTCCCCCAAAAAATTTTTTACGAAGTAAAAAATTTTTCGTTGAGAAGCCAGGAACACACTGGTGAAATGTCTTGAGAAGCAGCGTATAATACCATTTTGACAACTAAACCTGGGGAAGACCAGCCATGGCAGCCAGAAAAAAAAATTTTGCATAATGCAAAATACCTCAAATAAACATCAAGAACCCATGTCCCAAGTCAGGACACATAAAAAAAATTTCAATCCTATACCTACATATTCCATAAAGAAAAAATCAATCAAAAGGCAAAGTTTTACCTGCACATTCCTTCACAACAAAAACATACAGTATATATGTAGTACGACATAAAACATGACAGAACAACATTAAACGAAGACAAAAAGGTAAAAAAATCTTTGGTACAAAAGGGTAATATGCAATGCTGACCATGATGATTTAGAGTCCAAGGAAGTGGTCAGTAGCAAAATTTTGTAAAGTCCTCGTATAAGTAGTCACTACGTGGAGTTTGTTGTCACAAGCGTGGGTAAAGAATCAGTTCAGAGATTTCCAAAAGTAAATAAAAGCTAGTCAGTGTCATGTATTGAATACAAGACCACTAGCAGGCAAGGGCGGACAAGTACCTAGGATGTTGAACCACCCCCCTTTCAAAGAAATGGTGAGAAAAAAAAATTTTGACAGGGGCATGACAATCCCAAATTTGTAGAGAATGAAAAAAAAACCCAATTAATGCATTAATTTAGAGGTTAAGTTGGTAAAAACATTAGGAGACAGGAGAGAAATGATCCCTGAATAACCTCACATCCAGCAGCAATTGGTCTGAGTACAACAGGCTAAACACCAGCCCAATTGTGACCCAAGATCAATTACCACCAAACATGGAGGTTAATTCAAGTGACCAAGAAGGCTCTAGAAACACATCTGGACACTAATCATTTTCTCCAAAGAGGAAAACAAAACAAAACAAGGTAATTTTAAGAAAACAGCCCAAACCAGCATGAATAACTTAAAGCAAACACCCCCCCATATAACAACAGGTAACCAGAAGGTTGGTAGTAACAAAAGGAATTACTTATTGTAAACAAAGTGAGAAAAAAAAAATTTTGAACCCAAAGTTTCTTAGATAAAGGCCCTGGGATTGTCTACACCAGCAAAGTTAACAACTTTAAAATTTTCCTCAAGCCATTACAGAGAGAACAAAAGTTTGAACCCAGAAATCTCTGCACTGATTTGACAATTCCAGTACAAGTTTTTGTTTGACATAATCAGGTAAAAGTATTTTACGAAAACTTTCATGTGGTTAGACAGAAATAAAAGGTAAAAAAAAAATATATCACATGAATTATTGCAATGGCCCTTAGCCATACACAATTTGTACTACCAAAAGGGTACTACATCAGATTATAACACTTACACAAAATCATCAAACCAAAACAAAATATTTACTTCAATAGGAACTTGTATAAAAATGTAACAACATATAACACAGATTGTGCAGGTAAAATTTGATTGATACCAACAAACAAGTAAACAAAACAACCCACCCACAAGAAACTAAAAGTAAACGAAAAAGGTAAACACAAATGCAAACACTAAAAAAAAAAATACAATACTAAAATGACACCTAAATTCAAAAAGGAAAAAATGATTCGCAAATAAAAGACCCAGCACTACTTTTTAATTACAAAGCCAAATTGATCACGTGGCCTAAGATTATACCCATGACTACTAGTGGAGCTAGACAGGCCTGGAGAAATCGAAGATGGGGTTGCGGCATCAATATCATCACCATTTGAACTTAAAAAGGAAACAGGGGACACAACAGTATCTCTAAAAAAATCAGTAACAGGTTCTGCATCAGACAGGGCTACAACAGGCGGCATAGGAGAAGCTTGAAAACTACCAAAACTGTCATCCCAAGTGGGATCATAAGGAAGAAAGGGGTTTGGGTACTCTTTCAACATCTTCGCTTCCCAATCCTCAGTTGAAGACGAAGGGGTAGACTCAGGTAAAACAGACTCAGGAGTGTGTGGCAAGTTGTTATTACTAGTAGGAAAAACATCTCTATCAACAACTTTAAAAATTCTATTGACATGTACCTTTTGAACATCTGAAGGGTTAGTTAAAAGAGAAATCAAAAATAAAACAGGAGAACATTGCTTTAAAACGCGATAGGGACCCTTATTAAATTTACAAAGCTTTTTCGACAAATTAGGTTTATGTGCAGGTGTGTGTAAGAAGACAGTGTCACCAACTTTAATGTCTTTTAAGTTAAATTTTGTAGGAGCAGAGTTAGCTTGGTTATGAGAGGCAACTTCAAGGCGATCTTTAATTAATGGAAAAGTGTTCTGGAGATTGGTGACAATTTCCTGAGCATAGGATCTAGTGTCGGCATATGTCCTGAATTTTGATGAAAAAATCAGGTCATAAGGCAACACCAGATCTCTACCATAGGTGAGAAAAGCAGGAGTGTTTTGAATAGTTCTGTGGTAGGCAGTGCGAAAGGCCAGCAAAGCAAAAGGCACCTGTTCGCACCAATCCTCCTGAGTTTCACTAACCAAATGACTTAAAGAGTCTACTAAAACCTTGTTCAACCGTTCAACGACCCCGTTGCCTTGCGGATTATAGGCCACCGTGTGCATTTTCTTGATTCCTAAGACCTTATAGACTTCCTCCATTGCCTGCGACAGAAAATTGGACCCCCTGTCTGAGTACAGCACCTCCATAATGCCATGTCTCGAAATAAAGTCCACCAAAACCCTAGCTACAGTGGCACTTTGTATGTCTTTAACAGGGTAAGCTTCTGGAAATCTAGTAAAATAATCTGTAATTACAATTAAAAATTTGTTCCCATGTTTAGAGGTAATGAAGGGACCAACCGCATCAATCGCACACTTCTGGAAAGGTCTATCAACAGTGGGGATCTCCTGGATGGGTGCCTTTTGACCTTTTTTGAAACCACGTCTTTGTAAACAAGAATGGCAAGACATCACATAATTCTTTACATTACGGTACAGACCTACCCAAAAAAAATTTTGCCTAACCCGATGCAATGTTCGAGAAAGACCTGGATGTGCAACAGTTCTGTTGTCATGGCAGGCTTGAAGAACTTTCTGAACAAGAGAGTGAGGGACAACAAGTCGAATATTGGAAAAATTTGCATCAGTAGATTGGCAAACAAGAATATTTTGTTGAAAAAAAAATTTATTTGACTTATGAATGAAAAAAGGATCTTGCGAAATATGACTCGCCATCTTTTGGCAAAAAGAGTCTTCCTGTTGTAATTTAATTAAGTCCTGGTTAGGCAAAGGTAAAATTTCACACTTAAATGGAACATTATCAACAACGTTAACTTCTCTAGAAAGAAAGTCTGCCATTAAATTTAACCGTCCAGGTTTGTGTACAATAGTATAGTCATATTGTTGTAACGTCATAATCCAACGAGCTATGCGAGAGGTGGGATCCTTCAATTTAAAAAGTTGTGAAAGTGACTGTTGGTCAGAAAAAATAGTTACATGAGTGCCATAAATATACTGTTTAAATTGATTAATACCAAAAACCACGGCAAGGGCTTCCTTCTCCACAACAGAATAATTTATTTCAGCGGCCGAAAATTTTTTGGAAGCAAAACAGACTGGGTGTGGAAAACCGGCTTCATCCTCTTGTGTGAGCACAGCGCCCATGGCGAACTTGCTCGCGTCAGTACAGATAGAAAAGGGCTTATTGAAATCTGGTAATTTTAAGCAAGGCTCTTTCGTTAAATCCGACTTAACGAAAGAGCCTTGAGGGAGTGGTCAAGTTGGTCAAAGGCATCTTGTTCGAGATCCCCCCAGGAAAATTTTACAGAGTCTTTAGTTAAATTAGTCAAAGGGAGAGCTTTTAAGGAATAATTATTTATAAACTTTCTATAAAAACCAGTCAGGCCTAAAAATGAGCGAACTTGTTTTCGGGTTTTTGGAACAGCAGCATTGAGAATAGATTTGATGTTATTAGGATCTGGCATTACCTTACCCTCCGTTACTCTATGTCCTAAATACGTAATTTCACTTTTTGCCAAAGCACACTTTTTGGGTTTAAGTTTTAGGTTTGCATCAGTTAGACGCTGAAAAACGAGCTCGAGCCTAGACAGGTGATCTTCAAAGGTAGTTGATGCCACAACCACATCATCAATATAAACCCCGATTTGGGAAATTGGATAGTCCGGACAGCACCACTCCCATTAATCGTTGGAAACTAGCACTCGCGTTTCGCAAGCCAAATGGCATCCGTTTGAAGTGAAAGAGGCCCTCCTCTGTAGTAATACCCGTGAGATGAGCATCGTCTGGATGCATAAACATTTGATGAAAACCTGACGTCAAATCCAAGGAAGAGAAAAATTTAGCCCCAGAAAGAAAATCAATCATCTCTTGCAAATTTGGAAGGGGGAAATTATCTGGTATGGTCTTGGCATTAAGCTTACGGAGATCGGCCACCAGGCGAAATGATCCATCCGCTTTTTTGACCAGAAGAACTGGCGCAGCATAACTGCTGGTCGATGGTTCGATAATGCCAGCCTCCAAGAGAGTTTGAATCTGCCTCTTCATTTCAGGCTTGAGGTGGTAAGGGACACGATAGGGCTTAGAACGAACCGGAATGTCATCTGTAAGGTGTATACGGTGTTGAATGATGGGGCAGGCGCCCAAGTCGGAGGAGTTCAATGAAAAAACAGACTTATATTTGGACAAAAGAGCAATCATGTCATTGCTTTGAGATTCGTCAAGATGGGATAAATCTATGTCCTTAGCCCACTGGCTAAAATCATCTGAACCAGTTTGTTGTTCTACCGAGTTGACTTCGTCAGAAACTTGATTTAAATGGATAGGGGTAATATTAACAATTTTCATATTCTTATTTAAGGTAATGGAATCATGGGTAAGATTAATAACTTGAATTAAAACACTGACAATTATCATTGATGGTGGAAATAGCATTGGCAACAAGAAAGGAAGTTAAATTTGTATCAGGATTAGGTTCAATTATTACAGTAGAATTAATGAAAGAGGGATCGCAGTTTGGAATAGTCACAAAAAATCTCTTTTGAGAATAAGCGGGTAAAATGATCTTAGCGGGTAACTTGGCCAAACAGAGAAAAGTCAACATCGGGATCAACATGATCATGTGCACTTGGCACGACAGCATTCAGAGAAAACGGGGGATGTTCATGCGTCCAGACCACTCTAATATCATCATTAAATAAAATACAGTTGTCACAATCGATATGAAATTTGTAAGTCTTTAGAAAATCAAGTCCCAAAATGACATCAAAGTTAGGAGAAAGACAACTCTGAGCAACCAAAAAATTACATGAAAACGGGGTGTTAGAAATGTGCAACTCAGTTTGAATTAATTTTGGGGTGACTATGTCAAAACCCGTGAGAGCCTTTAAAGAGAGGTGAGAACTATCAAATTCCTTAAAGTTAATTAGAATATTAAAAACATTAGAAGAAATTAAATTAACACAGGCACCAGAATCTATGAGTGCACGAAACTTAAAATTGCCAAAGTTAACATCAATTATGGGTAAAGAACTCGACACACTTACTACAGGTTGCACAGCGGGATCAAACGGGGAATTAATGGAGTGTTGCGATCCAGACCAACCTCCCCCCAAACTTAGTTTAAATTTCCATCATTTACCCCACTCTGATCAGAGCCTGAAGCATTGGCAGGAGTCTGATTTTCCTGACGAGGCCTGTGTTGGGATCTAGCAGCCTGGTCACGTTGTTTTTTTCGACAATCTCTCGCGTAATGTCCTGGGCGGTCACAATAAAAACAAGTTATGTTACGTTGAGCTCGGGTAGGTTGGGAATGTCGCTGTGGAGGAAAAGATTGTGGGATAAAACTCTGCGACTGCATTTGTGATAGCTGAGCCTGCATCGCAGCCATCTGGCTGGTGAGCAATTCAAGGCTTTTTGCATATGAGTCCGTAGTGGCCTTAAGGAGCCTCTCAAAGTCGCTTTCCACCATCTGGGAGCGTGCCGTTACGGCATTTATGTCTGACAGGTGGCATTGGAGTGCCACTTCCACACGTTTCGCGACCTGTACCGCCTCGACAAAAGTTTTAGGGTCTACAACAACGACCTGGGCCTTAATGTTTGGGAGAAGACCCGCTTTGAATTGTGAAAGGAGCATCTCCTGTGAGAAGCTCTGAGGTATCGTGTCCGAGGAATTTATGGGATTTTTGAGGGCCTTCTGGGCAATTCCTTCCAGTCTAGTGGCGTAATCACGCACTGTCTCCCCAAAATTTTGCTTACAGGACGTTAATTTTTCTATGTCCTGGGCCAAGGATCCCGCTTCTGCAAAGTGTGCCATGAAGCGGTCCTTGAATTGTTTCAGCGTAAGACCCTCAATTGCCTCTAAGGTAGATGTGTAGAATTGGAGAGCAGCACCCTCCATTTTCAATTTTGCGACTGCCAAGGCCTGGTCATCCGTCCAGGCCGCCAAGGGCTGAATTAGGGAAAGGGAGTGAAAAAATTTAGAGCAGTTTCTACCAGACAGTGGTGGGAGCATGCCGATAAAAGTCGGAGCAGTTTCTACCAGACAGTGGTGGGAGCATGCCGATAAAAGCCGGACCTGGCAATGCCGCCGCCCTAGCACCTTCTTCTAGAGCCATACTGGGACTTAGAAAAAAGAAAATTTTGAAACTCCCAAAATAAAAGTTTACCACCCAATACGCTTCTCAAGACAGTCCCCAGTTACAAAGAGATATGTAAATGCATAAAAAAAAATGAAAGTTTTCTGTATCCATTTCACCTTATTCAACACACACAAGATTGGCAAGGAGAGGTCACGGCACCATTTTGTAGTATTCTACTTACTACTGCCGTGAAAGTTTAGTTTAGTAAAAAAAAATTTGATTTTAAATTGAGCAAGTTTCCAAATCAGAATTATGATTTTTTCATGCGTTGTGTCCGATTGTGTAGAAAATAACCCAATGATCTCAGCCTTGCCTGAAGTGTGTGTTAGAAAAGTGGTAAAATAAACACAGAGACATCGTATTAGATCACCAAATCACAAATTTATTTAACAAATAACAGGGGTAAACAGCTAGTGGCCTCGCGACATCAGTAAAAGAAATGAAAAAGTAAGTAAACACTGCGCAGGGGTTTTACAGCGCGTGGTAGAATTGCACAGGAACAAAAAATACTTGAATGCTTTAATTACCCAATTATTAGCCCTTGAAAATTAAACAAAAAAAAAGAAAAAGGAAATGCTTAAATAAAATTGTCATGACAAAGGTAGTTTGATTGGATCCCAGTACTTAAGTTAAAAGGCTCTGCTGCAGCATAAAAAAAAAAAAAAAAAAAATTATCCTACCAAAAAGTAAAAAAAAAAAAAAAAATTGGGCAAACAAGTCCCCACCCCTTCCTAGCTTCACAAGGCATGTGATGAAAATCCCGCATTAAATCCCTATCTGTTACTTGAAACCCCACCTCTTATATCCAACAGGTTAGTTTAAACAATTGCCAAAATAAAGAAATTACAAAACAAAAAAGGGAACTTTGCAATTTTTTACACCAAAGGGTGCAGCAAAATACATTGATGTGCAGAACAACTCAAACAATTACAGAGATTAGCTTAGGCCAAACCAGAAATCAACATGGCATCCACAATTATGATTTTAACAAAAAGGATTTAAACATCGTTACAGGAAGCAATACATTAGAATGGCACACAAAGTTGAAAAAAGAAAATTTAGCATTTGTTATTTAATCCCCCCCCATTAAACATTATAAGTACAAAAGGGATAGTTCTAGCACAGCTTGAAGCATGAAGTCGCTGATCCAGCTCGTGGTGGAGAAATGGTGGATAGAAAAAAGGTAATGGTCAGATCTCACCCACGGATCCAAAAGGCAGGTCTGGTCTCGGCGTTTCAGGGAACCAACGGACGGTCACTGATGGCATCCGGAGGCGGCATCTTGGTCTCTCCTCTGGTCAGAGAACTCCGGCAGGTGTCGGGGACTTCGCGTTCCAGTCAACACAAGCGTCTCCCGGGCAGGGCAAAATGGTGAACGTAGTGCGAGACGTCAATTCCGGTAGGAGATTTTCATCGCCGCTTATGAAAAAACACAGGGGGGTGGGGGCCTCACGCCCAATTCACATCCAAAGGTGGCAGTTGGTGTCGCATCGGCATGATGGCCGAAAAAACAAAAAGGGAAAAAAGAAAATTACATGGTGATCATCATTAGTCCTGGCCCTCTGGCCTCCGATTTTGGGGGATCACCTCCTATAAGTTGCTTAACGGGGCGACAAACGTCGAACTTGGACAAAAAAGAGCGAGAAGAGAGTCCGGGAATCACCCTCCTTACAGCACCGCGTCAGCTCTCAGAATCACGCTTTTCGCCCCGCTCTTGAGGAGCTTTGAAGAGACGCCGGCCGCGGGGACCAATCAGAGCGCGCCATCTCAGCCGGGAAACTTCGAGAACATTCGATCGACGGGGGAAGGAAGAGAGAAAATAAGAAAAATGGCGGCCAGCAACCACAGCACGCGGGAAAGAAACCACTTGGCCGAGAAGAAACGCAGGCAAGAACGGCCATCTTGAAATGGGGAAAAAAAACCTAATTGATCATAAGGGCCTTGAAATGGGGAATCTTGAAATGGGGAATCTTGAAATGGGTAAAAAAAACCTAATTGATCATAAGGGCCTTAAAAACGTTATTAAATTTTCTAAAATTTTAGCGGGAGATAGCTAATCGTCCGAGACAACCCTGGGTAAAATTTGGAATAAAAATTAAAATTAGAAGAGAGTAAAACTAATTAAAAACCGGACATGAACAAAAGATATTGCAAGAAATGAGTTAGGCTATTGAAGAGAGAGGGAAACTTAATAGTCAGCAGAAAATCGACAGAATTTACCTGATAATTAATATTACACCTCCGGAGACCGGGCAAACAAAGGCAGAAATAATTTAAAGAAAAGGTAATTACTTAAAAAAAAGATCCCAACAAAAAAAGATAATGAGTAGTAATTTAAAAGAAGTTAGCTATTGAGTTATAGAAGAAGAGTCATCCAGACCATTATATCTCCTGACAAAAGGTATTTAAATTAAACTTCCAAGTTAATTACAAGTATTAAGAAAATAAATAATTAGTGGTTAAAACAATTAAAAAATAAAAATTACTGCTTTTGATTTGTAAAAAACATTATCCCCCAAAAACAATACAACATCCGAAGGTTCTAGAAGAACTTCATAATGGCTACACTGGAGGCCATTTTGGCGTAATGAAGACCCTGCAGAAAGTTCGCGAGCGCTTCAACTGGGTCAGGGCTCGAGGCGACGTCGAAAAGTGGTGTCAAGCTTGTGACGCCTGTGCCGCCCGTAAAGGCCCGAAGAAACGAAGCCGTGGATGACTACATCGTTATAATGTAGGAGCGCCTTTTGAGAGGATTGCCCTCGACATCCTGGGACCTCTTCCGCGAACTTCGGATGGCAACAAATACATCCTAGTTGTCATTGACTACTTCTCTAAATGGCCCGAAGCGTTTCCTATTCCCGATCAAGAAGCTACGACCGTAGCAGAGGTACTGGTGCAAGAATGGATTTCCAGATATGGAACCCCTCTGCAACTTCACTCCGACCAAGGAACGAACTTTACCTCTGCAGTCTTTAAAGGACTATGCCAACTTCTCGGAATGGACAAAACCCAGACTACGCCTTTACACCCACAATCCGACGGCATGGTGGAGAGGTTCAATCGCACAATTTTAAACAACCTCTCGCTTCTGGTATCTAGGAATCAAGAGGACTGGGACAAGAAACTCCCCCTCTTCCTGCTGGCCTATAGGAGCGCCGTCCATGAGACTACCGGCTTCACACCTTCCCAGATGCTGTTCGGCAGAGATCTTCGTCTTCCCGCCGATCTAGTGTTCGGCCGCCCTCCAGATGCGCCTTCATCGCCAGAGGAGTACGTGGAAAACCTTCGGGCACGGTTTGAAGATGTGCATCATTTTGCTCGGGAGCGGATCAACCTGAACACGGAAAAGATGAAGACTCGCTACGACACGAAGGCTACGGGACACGAGTTCAACGCAGGTGACAAAGTTTGGCTATGGAATCCTACTCGACGGAAAGGCCTGTCTCCCAAGCTGCAATCGCCGTGGGACGGTCCTTACACAGTCCTAAACCGGCTGAATGACGTCATCGTACGGATTCGTAAGTCACCAAACTCGAAGCCAAGAGTTGTACATTACGATCGGCTAGCCATCTACCGCGGTTGTAATTAGCTCAGACTATGGTCACTATGGCGTAATTCCTCTTTTCTTTCACCTCTCATTCCTTTCCTGTCTTTCTCTTCTCTTCCTCTTTCTTCAACTCTCTTTCTCTCACCACTTACGCCATGTTTAGTGTGCATATTTGTAATATATTGGATTTTATTAATGTGTATTTGTTATTACGTTGATTACTTATTACAGTGTAATTATTTATTATGATGATTATTTATTTATTAATGTGTATTTGCTTATTGTGCTATTGATTACTTGCTTGAATTATGTTGTTAAGATCTTGTTAAGTGTTATACAGTGTAGGTACCTGTGTGACCTCCTAACTAGGGATTGTACTGCCCGGGACGTGCAGTCCTGGGGAAGGGGGCAATGTTACGAATTTTCGGGGCAACCCGCTGCTCTGGGGCTTAAAATGGTTTAAAATTCGTATTCTACGCTTCAAATAGATAAATTTTGCTTTTTGTTGCATCAAAATCGGCCAATTAGAACCGGAGATACGGAGGTTTCGCTTTCCCATATGTTTTTCTATGGGCTTCTAGAAATCTCGAGAAATATTAGTCCTAGAGCTTAGATCTCTTCACTTTTGAGGACTTATTTTTGGCGCCAAATTTGGCGATCTTTCGCCAAAAGTCGCCAAGCTTGGCGACTTTTTGGTCATTTGGCGCGATTTTCCCAATGGGGCCTGGAAGTTGTTTTTCCTGCATTAAAAACGCATAATGATCTAACATTTCTCTTCTATGACGTAATCAAAATTCACGCTTTATGTAGAACCCTCGAGAAATTGACTTTTCTGGAAACCTCTTGTACCTCCTGCGTCGGCTATTTATAGAAGCGGGCATCGCCCCGAAGCCAGTCAGTTGCGAGTTGAACATTCAATGTGTGAAGAGCTCCGAGTACGCTTGTGCTATAGAAGCTGTGTTTTAGCTTGCTTTGTGAAGCTGTTTTTAAAGTGCTGTGTGTAAATTCTTCATTGCTGTGTCTTAAGGGATAGTGTACTATATCCCTTGAATATTTCCACGGAATTTTTGCCTGTAAAAGTGACTTATTTTGTGTGAGAAATACAGCATTTGTGAGAGCTTCTGATCCAAGCGGATTGTTAAAAGCACGTTACTGCTAGATTGTGCTTGTGAATTGTGTGCAGCTGATTGTTCTACGAAGTTCTAGAAGAAATAAAGTTTGTGTTCCATCCTGACAAGTGACTTTTTACTTGAACTTTTTACACCACTGGACTTTAGAACGACGAACCCCAGGAGTAGCAGAGTAATTCCGAAACAATATGTTAAATGAATCATGTTGCCGTTTTTACCGTTCGCGTTTTTTCCGTTTGGCGTTTTTTCCGTTCGCGTTTTTACCGTTCACGTTTTTTCCGGTTGGCGTTTTTTCCGTGGGCGTTTTTACCGTTCGCGTTTTTTCCGCACACCTTGTGAATAAAATATTTGGATTTTCATAAATACATTATTTGCTATTGACAGATTAATATCTGATTATTTGAGCAAATATTATTAATTAACATTTCGATCACAAAGTAAGAATTTGGGTTGAAAAGTTATGTAAAACAGTATTGTCCTCAATTTTACACAGTTGCAATTTCGTTGTTTATAACCTCAGTAATCAAAATTGTTTTCGAAATGATGTTTTTGCACCTACTGTCAGAACTTTCACTTATAGCCGCAACTACGCAACGAGAGCAAACGGGGAACTTAACTTTGAAGGCCTGCTGAGGACTGTGCCTAAATCGTTGATTGATTCGATGAGAGGTGGGAGAATTAATAAAGGTTTGTCCTGGGTGAAGTGAATTCTAGTTGCGGCTTTGCCTACGCCTCAATCTGGTCCATAAATGAGACGTGCAAAATGTTCAACAACAAGGTGTCAGAAATTGCCAGCAAAGATATACTTTTAAAATCTAGAAATAAGGCTTTAGAACGAAGTTTAAAAAAAAAAAAAAATTCACCACAGATGGTATGTCCCAGACAGCACATAAGCTTAAATCAAGCTTGAGATTTCCTTGAATTTCACGTATTAATATAAACTTGACAGTTAAATTCATTTTAAGCTTGCAGCAAGCTTGGAGATTACAAAAAAAAAATGAGTCAGCAAATATTTTCTCGCCGAATTTAAGTCATTTGAACTGTCCAGCTTCAATAAAACTTGATTATTGCTTGATTTGGAAAGCCACATCCACATAACAAATAATTTATCATCAGTCATAAATGTACTTGACCATAGAATTAAAAAAAAAAAGATTCTATATTTCCAAATATTGAAATTCTTCAAAATAAAATACAAATATAGTACAAAAATGATTGAGTCAAAATCAGTCGTTTGTCTCGATTTTGGCCAATATTGCCAAACATGAGTGTTGCGATATTGGAAGTTTTAAAACGTGTGCTGCTTTTAAGTTTATATTATGCTTATTTCCCTATTAGTAGAGTCTATAAAATACATACCATTACCATTATTTTAATTTTGATTCATCCCATGGAAAAATAAAAGATGCAGATCGGCATCGGACAATACTGATCTATCTCGCCAAAAAGCGGCGTGACAACCATAACAGTCACTTCAAACTGTAGTCAAGTCAAGTAATCTCGAGTCAGATTGGCATGGTGGTTAGGACGCTGGCTTCCCACACCTTAGGTCCCGAGATCGATCCCATTCGCGGACGCTAGACGGAAATAGGGGAAAATGCATGGGGAAAATAAAATATATGGTGTGAGTTCGCCGACCGGCGCCCCATGTATTTAGGAAAATTTTTTAGTAAGTTTGAATTACGCTTGCTGTGTCCAGCTTGATTCAAGCTTGCTATGTCAAGCTTAATCCAAGTTGGGCAAGTCTAAACTTGAACACTTGATTTAAGCTTGTATTAAGTTTACACGATTGAAATTTTCAAGCTTAATTCAAGTTTATTGACTTGATAAATCAAGCTTACTGCAAATTTGATGTGCTGTCTGGGATGCTTCGAATGGAGGCGGAGCTTTGTGAATTCTTTGTACGAAGGTTTTGCAAAGCCTATATTATAAGATTATACATACATTTAAAATGTACTTTTATCTATTTTATATATTAAAATTCCTTGTTCTTTTTGAAAACAATCACATGAAAATATTTTAATTGTAAGAGATAATTTCATTCAGTTTTATTCTAATTACTAATTTTAAGCAATGTCAGGGTGTTGTTTAAAAAAACTATCTCTATAAAAGAACTTCTAAAATGAAATTCCATCTCCAGCCACCTTGAATTTGTCTCTTCCTCTACAGTAAAAAACGTATAAATACTTTTTATTTTTGGATTGTATAGTTTAAGTTATTATTTTTCTGGATACCCTACCTTTTATGTAAATAAACTGCTCTTATTTTATTTAAGAATCAATGTTTATTTTTGATAGTAAGGAAAAGTTGTTTCATCATTTGACGTTGTTTTTCATTGAGGGCGGGAACATTTATTTAAAAAATTGTTTTAAACTCCCTGCGCTCTAGCATTAGTTGGCGAAAAACGCATTTTTATGTGACTAGCAAGCAATGTGTTACAGCTTAGCAAATATGTTTAATAAAATTAAGCATTTCTGTAAGCCTCTTCCAGCTTCGAAATAGAAGTTGTTTTTGTTGTTGTTGCTGTTTTTTTTTTTTTTTTTTTTTTTTTTTTTTTTTTGAGATCACATGAATTTAGGGAATCAGAAAATTTCGGACACGACAGTTCGGATAGCGTTACTTCTCTGTTTTGAAAACTGCCTTACCTATAACATGAGGTAAGGTACTCTTGAAGGTTGTAGAGAAAATGTTCCGGCATGCCTAAGTGAAACTCCCCAAACAAAAGGTCTCCAAAAGTACCATTTTAATTAAGAAGCTAGTGTTGTCACTAAACCTATAATTGTTTTTTGTTATTTTTGGATTAGGGCCAATTATCTACATGCGGGATCTATTTCGAGGGGTTGGGTGTCCTCCTTGGGCGTCTCTCTAAGGAGTCTTAACCAGTATTTACTCTAAGTTTAGGAGGAAACCATGGAAAACTTCGAACGGTTAGGTCTGTTTTCTTTTATTATTTCAATTGTTTTCTTTTATTATTTCAAAGTGTTCCACACATGTATCATCTGTGTAATTGCTGTGTATTACAGTTGAATACTTAAAGATTATAGGTGAATTTTTTTCTCGGTTTACTTGGAAAATTTGCACGTAAAACCACCCTTAATTTATTGAAAAACAAAAAATACTGCCTTATTTTTGGTTGGAAATTTAAGAAAAAGAAAATAGATAATATAATCTTAATTAGTAGCTTTCATGTGCTACTAATTAGGAATCAAATTTCAATCAGATATCTGTCACAGTTTCGCAGTTAAATAATTTTCAAATTAGGGATTGCAACCCCTATTTCAATGAAACCTATAAAGTTAGGAATTTGATACTTGACCCAAAATTATTTCCAGGAACTAGCAACGTGATAAAGACATAAAAGTAAATAGACACCAGTGCAGTTTTCTTATGGAAGCCCGGTGACACCCTTTCGGCAAATGCGGCCTTCCTACAAATTTTAAACAAAGACTATAAAACTTCTGTATCACATAATGATTAGTAATATAGTATGAAAGTTACACACACACACACACACACACACACACACATATATATGCAAGGGCGGATTAAAGGGGTGGAGGGGGCGACCGCCTCCCCCCGAGGAACAAGAAATTAATGTAATAGATCCTATTTTGCTTCCATAAAATGGATGTATATGTGAATCTTCTAACTAACCACCCACCCCCCCTCCGCGACAAACTTGCATTAATCCGCCACTGTATATATGTAACTTTTACTGGAATAAACGAACAAAATATTGGCAGCAGTTTTGTCAAACATTGGCCGCATTCGTAAACGCCAAACGAGTTGCACTCGTGCAACGAGTTTCTATCTAAGGTGTTCGTAAAGGAAACTGAGTGCTTTCAGTTTAAAAACTAGAGCGTTCGTATACAAAACTGGGTGCAATTAGTTTCAAATGAAGTAAACTGAGAATGAATTAGGATCGTTGAGTTTTACTTTCTGCGCGTTGTTTTTGTTTAGAAATGGCATCCGTTGTTATGGAATAGTATGATGTTATGAAAAGTATTTTACGTTTGCTGAAGCTGCAAATATTAGTTTTTCGAGATGGAAATTGAGGCATACGTTAGAAACTGCTACGAAGGTACATACTTTTTCAAAGGCAATCATTTTCTTGTAGTTTTCATTTTAGTAAATTCAAAAATGCGTGTTTTAAGCCGGATTCATACTGGCCGTCACGCTTCGCTAAGTCGCCGCAATGACGTCACGTGGCGGAGCAACACGGCGCCCGCGCGGCGAACGCCGAGGGTTTGCGCATTATCTGGCGAGAACAGATATTCCGCAGCGACCGCAAAGCTACAGCCAATTACAGAAGAGCTTTTACAGCTACAGCCAATTACAGATGAGCATTGGTGTATTTACTTGCGGCAAGACAAGCTCGCCGCCAGGACAGCCAACGGTCCAAAACGGCGAAACAGTACGGCATGGTTGCGATGCGGCGCGGCAGATATGAATCCACCTTTAGTGTCGAGATTGAAGCTGATTTAAACCGTTATTTGCGAAATTTGAATTTCTCTTGCTAAATACTTTTGAAAGAATGAAGTTTAAGTTGAAATTTCTAAATTTTAATCTGTGCACTTCAATGATGGCCATTCTTTCTTTTAAAAATCCTGTTGATTTTATATTGAGTATGTGCTAAAAACTCTCCTCAGCAAAGTTAACGTATTCGCGAATTGTAAACAAACACGTTTCCTAGGTGACGAAACTCAATAAACTAAAGTTGTTCGTTGTTGTTGTTGTTGGAACATGTTTTCGGATTTGTGTGCTTGTTCACGAGGAACCGCTTATAAATCCACGTCAAAGAAAGGACAAACACAAGGGGGGGGTCAAATGCCTTGGGGGAGGACTTTTCTGGGTATCTAGCGCGTATTCACGTTACATCTGGAGAAAACCACCCAAAACTCCAGACCGCTAGACCGACGGCCCCGCGAGAGGACAGAACCCTGTTCCTCCACTTGAGCCATCTCCCAATGTCAGTGGCTTTAACCACTGTGCTACACATTGGTAAGTTATTCGTAAAGGCAAAAGAAACTTATAACCACTGACAGCACTCAACACATGCATTCCAGTTTTCTTACGAAAACTCGTGCAACGAGTTTGTCGTTTACGAATGCAGCCATTATCCGCTTTCGAAGCATACGATTACTCCCTCCGATCGTATGCTTTGTTTATGAATCGTTACCTTTCCATTATTTATAGTAATTGAGACAAGTTTTTCTCCATTCCAGAGCAGGTGATGAAACCGAAAAGATTATTAGTTTAACTGAAAACTGCAGACGAAAAACTAAATTTCACAATTTTATGTAAATATCGCAGTAGCTAACGAAAATAGTTTAACATCCAAGTAAGTAATGCAATATTGGATGACTTTGGTTGTATTAACCCATTTGTGCCCAGATATTTTTGCGACTTTCTTCTATTTTTGCCAATACCAGCAATAATAGCTAAATTTCTGATGTCAACTTCTTGGACAAGGGATGATTTCTTTTAAAATCATTATGTATAAAAATTGAAATGTCAGCATTCTACTGGGTCATGTTAAAATATTTTGTGGAGTTGAGGTTCAATACTCGTGTATAAAGGCTAGGAAAAATAAATAACGTTTTCTTCTGATAGTGAAAATGCCGTCCCAAAAAAGGGACGCTAGGCATAAATTACTTTCCACGCCGGTGTACCATCACTATTTGGACTGAAAGTCCAGCTTTTAGTAAACTCGCGTGACCTCAAGTGATATGACAACCGGAGCTTGTTTATCTCCTCAGACACGCCTATTCTACGTTCTTGAAAACTCCATACTCTCAAAAAAGTTGAGCAGAAAAGGGAAATCATTAGGGATCGACCGATACCACATTTTCGCCGATGACCGATACCGATACTTTACCTATAAATTTATTTTCAGAAATAGCCGATACCGATACTTTTAAGCTATGGTATCGGCCGATACCGATACTTTACATAATTTAATGTCATTTAAACCGACATCTGTTGGGCAGTTTTTTTAACGACAGTGTAGTTCTCGTTAAAATGAATAACAGAATGATGAAATTTGATCCCAGTAGAAAGCATTAAAAAGAAAAAGCAGTGGATACATTTTGAAATGTGAATTTACAGTAGTTCTAGTCTTTCTTTTCTATTCAAATCATGCCGACGAATGGCCGAATTTATAAGCTGAGCACTGGGAAGCGTCTTAGTGTGCAGGTTCGGAATTCTTTCTCCTCGCGTGGCTGTCGATCTAGCGGTCTAGAGTTTTGGGCGATTTTCTCCAGATGTTACGTGAATATGCGTTAGACTCCCTTAAAAAGTCCTCCGCCCAAGCCCCCTCCCCCTATAGGTAGATGCCCCTCATTTAGGCTTGACAGAACACAAACACGGGGGGTGGGAGTTAAAGGGGTATAAGATAATCCATTTCATTTCCAGTGCCGGTGCAAATATTTAAATCAATTTTTCTTAACCTCTATTTTGTCGCCTAATTGTTGCTATGAGCCAGATAAAAGGTTTCCATATTAGACACAAAACAGCTTCCTTCTTGCTCTTACTATATGTGTCTTTCTTGCAATTTTTATTTAGATTTTCTCTAATTAGAATTCTTTCACACATGAAAATATTTCTTAGATTACTTAAACTGCATTAAATTGTGATAATGTATAAACTGTACAGTATTATGTAAGTACATATGTATTTAGATATTGTTCATAAATACGTGTAAATTCTTCCCTTAAAATGCATAAGTTCACATTAATTATTGGTTTTATTTATCTGCTCCAATTATTTAACCACTAAGTGAATTATTAAATGTTTTAGCAATATTTCTGTTTAATATGAACTCATATGATCATTTTTAAGTTCTTTTTGAAAATGTGAATTCTTTGACAGGGATTCTCTGGACAGGGTTAAGTCACAATTAATCCGGAAGGATCCATGTATTTGATCTTTTCCGTACGAAGAACAGGTACACACCGATTAGTCCGGTGTTTTCCTTACATATAAACCAAATAATATTCACAAGAAATATGTTTTTTACGCCAAAATTTGAAATAAACTAAATAATAATTAATATTACTAATTATACTAATACAGCTTTAACTTTTTAAATTAACAATATAAATAATTATTAGATATTGATAATTATTACACTTCTCAAAACAGAATGATACACAAATCCTACGTTCTCTCATTAATCTGATAGATAATAAAATCATTAAGTGTTTGATAATTCGTACTTTTGATATTTTGTAATGTTTTAAAAATGAATCATTAACATCTGGACCAACATAATTAAAGACATGGGAGTCGCCAGTTTTCAAGTCACTGCCAAAAAGTTAACTTCTTTGCGACACAAAAAAAGGAATAAATTGTTTTTACATATAGGTTTCGCTTATAATTTTAGCACCACTAATTTTGTCATTGAAACAGCTACAATATGAAGCAAAATATTTTTGCTCGTTTTCAAGCTGCGCCTTGGAAGGTCTAAATAAAAGATGCTTTAAAATGACGAGATTAAATGAAGGTTAAAGAAAAATCCAAAAATGATAAACTAAATTCAATTTTCAAGTCTTAAAAAAAAGTTGCTACTTTATCCATATTTAATGAAATTGATCTTCAGTGTTCGGCGCGGTACAGTAAGCAAGGTCTGGGTGCCATCGTCGAAAGGGGGGGGGGGCATTTCGAACTAACACTGAGAAAATCTTGATCTAGAGCAGTGGTTCTCAAACTTTTTTGTCCTACTCTTCAAAAAATCTTCAACTAGATTTTTTTTTCGCGACCCACTACTACATAACGATAACCAATATAGGTTATATAAAATAGTATAGTTTACTATATATATATAATACTAAAATTTAATTTTCCCCACCACATTCTGAAGTTCTATAAGCTAAATAGAAACAAATTCCCCAAACGTATTTCGAAGGCGGATTTATTACACTTTAACACACATATGGACAACCGCCGGCCAGATATACAATGCCACCTAGATATACAATGCCCGAGAACAGAAACTTTCACGTCATCACTAGGTCCACTAAAATGACGTCATCATACATTTATTTTCACAAAGTAAAAGTATTCAAAGTTTGTGGTGAATTTACTCCCGCATAAAACATTTTAATGATTTAAGATACAAAATTTAGTTTTACGATAAATAGGAAATTTTAACTATCACTAATTGTGTAATATGATACAAAAATAGATCATAATAAATTATTTTTTATCAGACAGGTATTTTATTTTTTATCTTCAATTGAAAATACTTTCTAAAATTTGTAACATTCACCAGAAATTTTAAATAGTTTTACTTTGTGAAAGTAAAACTGTGATGACGACATTGTAGAAGACCTATTGATGACATAAAAGTTTCTCAGGCCTTCTCTATCTAGGAGGTGTGGGTTTGGCCCGCGACTTCGCTAATATCCTAAAGTTTGGCCCACAACTTTTCAAAGGTTGCCCATACCTGCTTTAGCACTTTAAAGTTCGTCATCCCCTGAAATATCAAACGATGTGAGCGACCGTCTCCCTCATCAATTTTGATATCTATATCATTCCCAAGCCGAATCAGATGTCCTTGCGCCAATTTTTTTAAATAAAAATTTAAAGCATGTCTCTTAAGCGTGAAATCTATATCAAGAGCTAGACACTCTCCAACGATATCAAAAGCCTATATATACAGTAGAATCTCCCTATAACGAAGACTCCTTACAACGAATTTCTCCCTATAACGAAGACTCCTTACAACGAATTTCTCCCTATAACGAAATTTTTCATGGAAACGTAACTTTAAGGCTTAAATAACACTATAAACATTTGCCATATAACGAAAAACTTATCTTCCCATAGCGAATATTTCAGATTTACCTTTGATTTTTTTTTGTTAGTTTTAAAGCAAATTTTAATTTTCGAAAAGAGCACTTAGTGGAAGATTAACAGATGATAAAAAAGAGAACAGGAAAGTGAAACGGAATCCGATAATGAAGACACTTCAACAGCGCCCGATTATGACCAACTGGGGGCCACGGGCATTGATAGATTTTGGGGCCCCAAACTATGAAATTTTTTAAACTTTTCATAAAATTTTGATATAAAAAAGAATATTTCAGAAAAAACATTTAAAATTGAGGGCCCTTTCAAGTCGGGGGCCCTGGGCAAAGTCCCGATTTGCCCATATAATAACAAGGCCCTGCGCTTCACGACCAAAACCACATCAAACTTTAATGCTTCAAACTTTCAAAACCATTAAAAAGAGGTTTCTAAATAGAAGAAAATGTGCCTCACTCTATTTTCAGCGGACTTACAAAATGTGAATATTTTTATGAAAATTTAAAATCACAGAATGCAAAACAATGTAAAATAACGGAATTTTGAAGTAAAATAAACGTAAGTGCACTACATATTTTATTGTCTAAATTCGTGGATTGTCCTTACTTTCGAACATTTCATTTATACAATTGAAAAGTAAGAAACCGTAAGTTTAACAAATTTATAATAAATACCAATTTATTTTTAATTGAAAGTCATAATTTAATACTTTTAAACATCGAATTAACTAAAAAGTTTGTAATATTTCCTGAAATAACTGCAAAAATCTCTAATCTCTGTACAACAAAATTTTCTCTATAGCGAATTTTTCAACTGGAACCGAGCGAGTTCGTTATAGGGAGATTCAATTGTGTCAACACAGTGAGAAAATAAACGTTTACAAAACTGAAGTAAAACTACAGCCTACCTCTCGACATTTGTTTTTTTGCAATTCTTGCAGAGAACGTATTTAGTGTTGGGCACCAATTGAAAATAATTTAGAAGAATAGGCGACTGTCCTGTTAAACTGCCATCTAACGATTCTTCGTCCATAATTTCGACCACACTTGGTGATACGACATCCGTTTAGCAATGGTTAGAATTTAAAAAAAAAAAAAAAATAGTTCGAAAACACTCTCAGAAACAAATGTGCCAATGAAACGACGCCTCTCGTCTCATTACCAAAATGAAGATTCTAGAATGGTGTTGCGCCTGCGTGGTTTTTTCTCAAAAGCGAAGTATCGGTTGAAAAGTATCGGTGAAAACGGATGAAAGCAACAGAAACCGATACTTTCCCGATACTTTTAGAATCGAAAGAACCGATACCGATATCTAAAAAAATTGGAGGTATCGGCGCCGATACTATCGGTTGCCGATACTATCGGTCGATCCCTAGAAATCATATTTTGAAGTATAACTTTTTTCTTCAAGGTCGGACACCATGTAGCATGCATTCCCGACTGCTACGGCTAGAAGTATGAGCCATTTTATTGTGGGCGGCACGTGTCTATGAAGGGATGAAGGAGTTAAAACCGAAGCTCAAGTCTGGACTCGACTTTACCCAACGTGTGATAAAATGGATTTTTAGCCACCACACCCAGGGCCTTATTATTGCATGGGCAAACCGGGACTTCGCCCTGGGCCCTCGGTTCAAAAGGGCCCCCAACTTTAAATGTTGTTCTGAAATATTCTTTTATATATCAAAATTTTATGAAAAATAAAACAAATTTTATAGACGGGGCCCCTTGAAATCACCAATGCCCGGGGCCCCTATTGGTCATAATCGGACTCGACCACACCCCTTGATCGGCTGGAAGGTCTAACTATAAACGAGTCGAAACAAAATAAGTTTAAGTAACAAAGCTAAGAATAGCATATTTAAGGTTACAAGAAAAACTTAAGAAAAAAATAGGGTCTAATTTGTTTTTCATTTTAGAGATGCAGCTACATTCAAGTTAGACAGCAATGAATTCATGACCGAAGAGATAGATAGGCGGAGAGTAAGATGGAGGGAAAGATAGAAAAGATAGGCAGTCACACCCATGATTGAAATCTTATGATTCTTCTGCGTGCGAAAGTGGGTACCTGTCTTTCACATAAGTCACATGCAGACCCAGACTTCAGCAAACAAGTAGCAAATTTGAAATGGATTTTTAATAAAATACTAATCATTTTTTTCAAATAATTAAAAAGATATGCTAAGATAAAAATTTAATTTTTGATAATCAAATTTTTCCTGCGGTCGCCGTTCTACTGATATCTTAAAAAAACTATCAGTCTTTCATTATTTTTTTAAATTATTTATTTGAGGTGTGATAGAAACAGCGCATTTTTATGGTTGTACTTAAAATGTTGATTTAAAAAGTTGTGTTTTTAATGAAATTTCAAAACAAGCGAAACCAAATGAATTTTACAGCACATATTCAGCAAAGCACTGTTTAAGCGTTAGAGTCATGTCAGCTAGAGGGTGTGGCCTTCTTAAGGCTCTTCCTCCGTTAGATTCAAAGAAGCTTCCATTCCATGTTAAGCAATGGGACTTTTATTATTTAGGTATTTTTGCAGTATTTCAGCAATGGATTAATAATTTTAAATGTTCCCTTCTGTTCTTAAGAGGCTCTGCAATTTGTCCACAACGGCATATTTCAGAAATGTTTGATGAATTTTTAATTTAATATTGAATACAAGCATCTGCCAACAAAATACAAATTCTCACAGTCAACTATGATTTTTCCAGAATGTTCTGACTTTTTAAAATTTCAATTATTATAGGCAAATTGTTACTTACTATAGGCAATTATTATAGGCAAAAAGTTACCTTTCCAAATACATAAGTATTTTCTATCTAATCCAAAAACTTGATTCTTGGTGAACTTATTTTGTATTTTTTCATTAACGATTTTCATGATGTTTTCACCTATCACTCTCGCGATCACTGCCCGCAGATAAGTAGGCGTTACTTGTTATCCATAAGGAAAGTATATACTACTATTTCACGCAGAAAAACTCTTCGATCAGTATGTCTTAAGGCATAACAGTATAGTATTGCTTCTGCAAAATTTGCTTTGGAAAAAGAAGTCACAAGAAGTCACACACATTTCAAAATTCGTTTCGAGAATAGGTTTCTTTTTGGTATCTGTAATGTAAAGGAAATTTAAAAGGAAGAATAGAATTTTTTGAGTTTCGATAGAACAGTTTTCACTGACATATTATTTTTAAAAAAGTTAAAAGCTTTAAAAAATTGAATATGAATGGGAATTTTTTCTAATACTTATGAGTTATTTAAAATCAGAATAAAGCGTTTAATTAGGTATTATTTTAATAAGTAAATAGGTAATTGAAAAGAAATTTTAAATAGGATTTCAAATTTTTTATGATTATTGTGTTTGGAAATATTAATACAGATAAGTGATGACCTGTTTCATATGAACCCAATTTTTAAATATATTTTCTGCTCGCCCCTGCCTTTAGGTAATTTAAATTGGTTCGACCAACTGAAACAGAGAATGCCTTTTACATTCGCGCTCGATCTTTTAAATATTTCGAAAAGTGAAGAATGTTTTTCGATTCATTTCTAACAATTCATTTCTGAATGTCTCATACTTAAGTCAGGATTTATTTTTAGTTATTCCGAAAACTACTCTTTTGAGGTGATTCGGGGCAACGCATAATAAACGTGATGTAAATTTTTAACTCCTGCAGCAAAAGAGAGGGCCTTATAAATTTAAAGCTTTTGGATGCGAGCAGAGATGGATCCAAGGGCAAAAAACTTCAACCCCTCTTCGAAATATACACCCTCCAAAAAAAGTATTCGAGCAAGAGAGAAATTTCCTATTTTAGATTTGCGAATAATAATTGAGTTTTTGAAAAACGCACAACTTGATAGAAATATGGGAAGTCATATTTATACATAGCCTAATTCATATTCTATGGTAAATAATTTTTAATATACGAAACCAACGTAGGAAATTTCTCTATTGCTCGAATACTTTATTTTTTGGAGGGTACATATATTATTAGCCTATCCTACGAAAAATTCTTATGCCCGCCATTGTCCGGTTGTGTGTGGGAGCATGTCTGTGGTTGAACCTAACAAACGGTTAAACCATTTGCAATTCGATTACTGTTATTATCAACATTATATTAAATTTCGGATGATTAATAGCCATGTTTGATAAAAATTTGCTCAGCCCAATGGTGGCTCGTGCCTCGAGAATGCGCGATGTTTAATCACATTTTGGGTATCGCGCACGCACACTCAATATAATATACAGGGTTTTCGAAAAGACCTTCACACATTTCAAAAATTCACAGAAAAGCAAAAACTTGCAGTATGAATATGTGGTTCGCCCAATATTTTTTCACAGAATCAAGAATTTATTGTTCCATCTTAAAACGAATTACTTCCAAAATGTGTTCATAGATGGCGTTGCATCTTTAGTTTTCAGCAATGAGAGCCAATAGGGATTTTTCGTCAGTTTCGAACAGCATTGACGGTGCGGGAATATTCATTCTAGCTATGGCGACTGCAACTGAGAAAGCGTATTGAGTAGGTTGGTATTTCGAATCAAGATCCATAACTACAGTTCAGAGAAAGTTTTGTAAGATGTTTAAGAAAAACCCTCAGAGTAGAAATAGCATTTTGGCCTGGCATGAAAAGTTTTTAGAGACTGGAAGCGTTTTTGGCAGTGAAAGAAGTGGTCGGCCTCGCAGATCGGATGAGCTGTACAAGACATGGATATGGATGACTTGAGTACATGGGACGAACTTAGAGTAAGGTTTAGATGTGTTTCGAGGAACAAAAGGTGCACTCGTTGAACTCTGGTGATGAAAGGTATTGCTTTCTGCTTAATAAAATGATTATACACCTCACATTGCGTTGGCTTTTCTTACTGTGACGGTACAACGCCACCTATGAACACAATTTGGAAGTAATTATTTTTACAATGTCCAAAAAAAAAAAAAAAAAATTCTGAACCTGTAAAGTATTATTGTGCAAACCACATATTCATACGACGATTTGTTGCTTTTCTATGAATTTTTTTAATGTGTGAAGGACTTTTTGGACACCCAGTATCTATATAAATAAAACAAAGTGTAAAACTTCAGTTAGTTAGTTTCAGTTAGTTTGTGTCTCGCGTAGTTCCGAGACGGGTGATCGTAGACCTACCAAATTTTGTATGGAAATTCTCCAGGACGTTTCCCGACATACCTCGAAGCGATTTTTTCGAAATTCGAATTATTTTAGGCGATATCGATAAAAACGTGCCGCAAAAGGCTAATTTTGCTCTCCGCCATTTCGTTATTGTAACCCGCCGTGGAAAAAGTGAGAATTAAGCATATCTAGGTTGCTATATTTGGCAAGTTTATTAAATGTCTTGAAGTAAAAATAAAAGAATAACGATTTTTTTGTTTAGATTATTTGTAAGGTTATTTTTTAATTACACTCATGTCCATAAATTAAGGATAATTCAGAATCACACAGAAATTGATCTCTAAAATAAAAATTTCACCTGTGGAATGATCACACACATCTTGAAGAAGAATATGCAAATTACAGGAAACCACCAGATGGCGTGGATGGTACGTCACAATGACGAGCGTGTAAGAGAGGGGTATATAAGGAATGATGGCAAAGAAGTAAAATTGTTCACAAGCGCTGTGAAAGCCTTTCAGTGCAAAAACCGCATAGTTATGGCACAAAGGAGGCATTTGGATGATGTTTTACGTGGCAGAATTATCGGACGACTGGAATGTGGACGTACCCAGCTGGAAGTATCCGATGAACTTGGAATCGCCCAGAGTGTCATCTCCAGGCTTTGGCAACGATTCCAAGATGATGGTAATGTGAGTAGACGTTACAGCACAGGTCGCCCCCGAGTTACAACGCCGAATGAGGACCGCATTTGGCAGTTACTGCCAAAAGAAACAGACGGAGTACAGCATCAGACCTGTCTCGTCAGCTCTCTTCAGCTACCGGTACGACAGTTTCAAGACAGACCGTGTACAGACGCTTAGGGCACATTGGTCTATATGCTCGTAGGCCTGTCAGATGTGTTCCACTTACCGCAACTCACTGTCGCCTGCGATTAACCTGGAGTAGAGAGCATGCATTGTGGACACCGCAACAGTGGTCTTGTGTGATGTTTTCCGACGAGTCCAGGTTTAGTTTGGAGTCTGATTCTCGCCGGACATTCATCTGGAGAGCGCCAGGTACCCGTTACCACCAAGAGAACACCATTGAAAGACACCGTTACGGTGGTGCAGGATGGCTCGTTTGGGGAGGAATTATTCTTGGTTCCAGAACTGACCTGCATGTTCAGAGTGTAACGATGACAGGCCACATCTATCGGGATGTCATTCTGGAACAACATGTACGTTTGTTTCGGGGCGCCATGGGTGCTGAATTTGTGTTTGTGGATGACAACGCCCGTCCTCACCGTGCAAACATTGTAGACGAATGCCTTCAATCGGAGGATATCACCCGTATGCATTGGCCGTGGAAATTTGGTCAAGGGAGTAAAACTTGCAATTTTTATTAATTATGTCAAACATATAGCATCTTTTTTGCTCTTTACTTTTTGTTTAATAAATAGACTTTACAAATAAGTCAAATTTGTTTTGCTTCTTTCTTACACTCTTTCTGTACACTCTTTCTTTGCCTGAACTTCATCATCCTTAATTTATGGACATGAGTGTAAAATATCTTGTGCATGTGAAATCAGAGCAGGAATGAAATGTTTTATACTCAAAAGAAAAGTAGGATCTGGAAATTTTCCGAGACTAAAATGTGCAATTTTTTAATTTGGCGAAGAATAAAATGCTTGATATGCGATTTTGAGAAAATGATTCTAGCGCTTGGCGCAATTTATTGTCTGCTACTTGGATTATCAATACACCTGAATAAGTTTTTGACACTTTCATTCAGTTCGAATTGTGCATTTTTCTGCGCAGTTTTTCCCATCTCTTTCTAATGTATTACATCCAGAAAAAGGATGTTAGAAATATCAATTTTAATATTGTTTAATCACACTCATGTCATGAATAATGATATACTTTCCAACTTAATGGAATAAGGAAAGAAAATAGGGAAGACCCATGGATTATAATTCGCTTTTAATATATAGCACATTAGTGCGTATTTAAAACCTGACAGTGTTTCAGATTTTCTTACGTTTTTTTTTCCCTTTCCGTTTTTTGATAAAAGCCAATATATCTAGAAGCTCTTCAGAATTAATATAGGACGAAAAAAATGTGTACCTTCTTGTACGTTTTTATCATTTAACCATCTTAATTTTGTAACAAGGGGCGGCCCGACACGGTAAGCATCGCATCGGGGCGCCGGCTTCGAAGGCGCGTCATTTCGAACTCAAAAACTAAGTAGAGCATAAAAGGGGGACACCTTTTTACGTTGACAGGGGGCGCCACTTACCATGGGGACGCTCCTGTTTGTAACTATCTTAATTTTAAATTCCGTTACGGAATCTGAGAGATATCAGTGCCAAGGAAGCCGGTGAGGAACAGGATTCTCTCTGAACAAGATTTATTAAGAGGGCGAAGAAACTGGTCCCCGGAGGCGGCTAGTTTGAAATAAAATTATAGAAACATAAAATGAGTACATGAATGATAAGCGCTGTTAAACAGCAGTTTAAATAGTATATGAACAACAAATTTTCGTACATACGTATGTATGTGTGCAATAGGTATATAGATAATAACCCTAGATTGAATTAATCATACAACAAATTGTGGTTTGGTCGAATATCAAAGTCTGAGAAATTCATTATAGACGCATTTTAACATAAATTTAAGAAATATACTATTTTTATTACATTCAATTTATGTACATTGAACCACACTATGAGTTTGAGGTTGTTGTAGCTTGTATAAATCTTGTATGTTTGTTACAGGATTTTTTGAAATCAAATTTTGCTAAATTTACTTTATAATATTCAACTCATTTTTAAAGGTTACAAATTTTAACATAAAGAAGTGATTCTCTTACTTTAGTTATTTACATGGACGTATTCAAAAGAGACGGGAATGATTTTTGTGAACTAACTCAATGACTATAATCAAGCTTTTTTGAGGTAGTCTATCTTGTTTACTTTGTGGGCTACGATATTTTTTCGGGCTCCGTGCCTAGTAGTCCATATTAAATAATTCTATATCGCATGCTTTAAGCGCACAGTGAAACATGAATGTAAAAAGGCTATCTGCTTAAACAGATGTGTAAACTTAAACGATAAATTCTCGATTAAATGAATGCGTCTTCCAAAAAACAGTATGCAACAATCCACCATAGACCAATGTTCAAAAATTAGTTAAATTTGTCTTTATGTTCTTAAATCTGTTCATGCTGGAAATTTATATGCTGCATACTTCTAGAAAACCTCAATCTTGAAACAATTTCAGTTCCGACTTTACTTAAAAAACATTACACGATTTTCAAAAAATATTTTGAAACTAATGGTTTGGGAATAAAAAGAAGCATATACAGTGACGGAAAAAGAAAAGTTGACATTTTAATTTGTCAGTATTAATGTTGTGCGCCAAAAATAACATTGCGTGTTTTCATGGAAATGCAGGTGTGGATAATGATTGGGCGATTAATTCGGGAGGCTGAGATTTTTTTTTTTTTTTTTTAAACAGGAGGTATAAAGGGGTGTCACTGGTCAAAGAAAATCTGACAAATCTAAGATAGTCAGGAAATTCTATTTCAACTGAAAAAAGTCAAATTAAATTGCCAATTTTGGCCAAAAACCGGGAAAATCTTAAAATGTGTCATGGGGAATTATCCGAAGTCTTCATTTATAAATAATTTTACCATTTGTGGAATGTCTGGAAATTTTTAAGTATAACTTGATATAGGGGCGCAACAGAAAAGGATACGGTAATTTTTTGAAGTAAGGCCTAGTTCTTAATTTTTTAAGGAAAAAATTATTTAATCTAATCAAAATATACAATTAAGCAAAATATTATCCTAAAGTGTGTGTGTGTGTGTGTGTGTGTGTGTGTGTGTGTGTGTGTGTGTGTGTGTGTGTGTGTGTGTGTGATTATGGCAACGCTACGCTAGGGCGATCTGCCAAGGATGGGTGTGCCTTGGTACGAGGAGCTTCTAAGGGGTTCTAACGCGTATTCACTAAGGATGGACGCGAGACGAGAAACAGGCTGCCTCGTCTCGTCTCGCAGTGGTAAGCCTCTCTCACGTCTCGCGTATCGCAGAGAAATTGCCCGTCTCGTCTCGCACGAGACGTCTCGCGAGTCTCGTAAAATTAAGGATTGCAATTTTGTTAGCATATTTTTAGTAACATTAATACTATTTTATTGAAAATTAATATTAATAATAACAATTAGTTATACATATTACCATATTAGTACATATATTAGTTACCATATTAACTCATATGGTTATGTGAAATGATAAAAATTCAGATTTAATCCGTATAAATAATGTGATATGACACGGAAAAAATATTTGTTCTTAATTATTTATTTCCGGAATTGCGTAAATGTAATATGTATGGTTGATGGGAGTTTCATTTGCTTTCGAAATTATATAAAGCTTTGAATTTCGTTAGAAATGATGCAGAATTCAGGACGTGTTCTGCAAATAAAATTTTAATCTAATTGAGCGGCCCCAACGTGCGGAATAGAGTATGAGATATGAGTTTCATATTTAATCGGGAACCCTGGTTTAGCCTGCTCATTTACATCATCAAAAGAAAGAGACAACAGAAAAGACTTGTGAGCAGGGCTGTTTCGCAACATGGATATTTGAATGTCCCGCTGAGACCCAGCGTTGTATTAGCGAAACCGCTCCAGTAGATCATTTATTTACGTTCGCATAGCTTGCTTATAGTGAAAGAAGCACTTTTAATAACTGATGAAAAATTTTATGTATAAATACACTGGTGACATAAATTAAGAGAATTTGCATTTTATCGAATTTCATGAAAAAAGCTGAATTGAATGTAAAATCACTGCTTCTAGACAAAAATGCAAATCTTGTACGTCAAATACGTAAGCGTACACGTGTGTGTAGGCAGAGCCAATGGAGAAACAAGCTTTATAAGCGCGCCTAAGTTAAGACGCATTTCGTTCACTAGCACACCTCGGCGAATTTCTTTTTGTTCTTTTGCAGCAATCGATTAATTTCAAATTGTAACAGTAAAAATGAGTAACCATCAACGTTTAGATGATGAAGTGAGGTGGCGAATTTGTGGGGAGGCTAGAAGCAGGCCAATCTCAAGTTCAGATTTGTAGAGAGTTATTTTTAATGCCCAGCATCATGTGTAACTTACGGAAACAGTTACAGGATACCGGATCCATCGAGAGAAAGCCTGGGCAAGGTCGTCCAAGAGCCACGACGGCCAGAGAATATCACCATTTGTCCATTATAGTGGGGCGTAACAGGTGTGGTACAGCTTCTCAGCTCTCTCGTGACTTGTATGCAGCCACAGGAACCCGTGTATCAAGGGTGACTGTTTCCAAAAGATTTCATGAGAGAGGGTTGTTTGCAAGAAGACCTGCTGTTTGAGGCCTGTTCACTTCTACGAACAGGAGAATACGTTTAGCATGGTGCAGAGAGCATATATGCTCTCTACAAATCTCTATAGAGATTGTATAGAGTATGGATCAATGGGTGACCGTGTTCTCTTCACTGATGAGTCCTGGTTCAGCCTAAACACCGATTCTCGCCGTACGGTCATATGGAGAGAACCAGGGACTCGTTACCTACCCTCGAATGTCCGCGAAATCGACCATCATGGCAGAGGGGTCTAATGGTCTGGGCAGGCATCATGCTGGATGGCCACACACCTCTCCGTGTCTTTGAAAGAGGCACTGTGACTGGTGCGAGGTATAGAGATGAGGTCTTCGAGCCCTATGTTCGCCTTTTCAGGGGTGCAGTGGGCCCTAAGTTCATTTGAATGGACGATAACACGAGGCCACATAGAGCTCTTCTGGTCGACGAATTTCTAGAGAGTGAGAATATTCGCCGGATGGATTGGGCACAATATTCTCACTCTTACCAATCTATCATTCTCAGATCTCCAGACCATAACCCTATAGAGCATGTCTGGGACGCTTTGGGGTGGGAAATTGCAACTCGCAACCCCTCTCCGAGAACCCTCCAGGGTATGAAAACAGCGTTGCTGAACGAGTGGGACCAATTGCCACAGAAAATGATAAACTGCCTTAGTTCAAGTATGAAATCATGCTGCGAGATCTGTATATCTGTAAGAGGGGTCCATAACCCCTATTAACCCTTTTTTTTTGTTTATTCTGCAACCGATGTTTCATAACTTCCGACTCCAACGTGTGTTACGTACGATCATGCGTGTGTATTGCAATTATTGAATGATTATGTGTTTTGTATCAATGTATGTACGTATAAAATTTCATTAAAATCGGCCCAGTAGTTCTAGAGAAAATCGACCAAGTCTGCAAATTCTCTTAATTTCTTACACCAGTGTATTAATTTATTTAAGAGAAAAGTATGAAATATCCATAAGATTTAATTACAGACGTATTTATCTATTTTGATGAAACGTATCCAATATTATAGGTAAACAAAAAAAAAAAAAATCACAATTATTAAGTACACAATTAAAGCATAAAATAAGTAAGTAAGTATACTTGCATCAACTATTTTAAAAATAGTTGATATTATAGCCAGGAATTCTAAATAAATTTGAAATTTTTCCATGAAAAAATAATGATAGCATACTTGAATAATTTATTCATAATTCTGGATTATACGTAAATATGAATTAGACATTAAAAGTCACTTGCAATTCAAACCTCATTTTTAAGCGTTCTAAATATTTACAAAAAACAATATTTACCAGAACTATGAAACCGAATATCTATGTTGACATCAGTGATTGGTTTTTTTTTTTTTTTTTTTTTTTTGTGGGGGGGGGGGGGAAGGCTAATTAAAAGAATAATCTAAAAAAAGTTCTCTAACAAGATGATTGAATTTCATTGGTTTTTATTGACAAGCAACGATTACTCTGCGTAAAATAATAAATGAATGGTTTCTTTAAAAAAATCAATCTGTAATTATTAAATACAAAATTATACATGGAGGGTTTTTCCCATAAAATTATTATCTAGATAGACTTATAGCAATGCACGTATATACAGTTGAACCCACCTATACAACCGACAATGCACGCACACACACACTTACACGTGTATGTGTGTTAAAATGTTTGATCAAATCTGGGAAAAGTTCTTATAAGTGGAAAAAGTCGTAAACGGAAAAGCACTAAGCATAAATGATAAAAAATATAAACACATTTCTTTTATGAAGGATAATTGAAGTATTATATTATAGTTTTATAGTTTCTTAAAATGAAATTTCAAAAGCACGAACAGGAGTGTCATATAATAGCCATCCTTGACTTAGCGTCCATATGAGCTAATGATACAAATGGCTTACAAATATCAAAATAAAAATAATTTTTAAATGTAGCTTGCTCAAATATTTGTAAGCAATTTTAAAATTCAATTTAGGAAATCTTAAAAAAGATTTGCATTGCAAAACTTAACAGCGGTTAAAAATTAGTTAAAATACTTGTGATAGTAATAGGGGCCCCACAAAGTTTGTGCCCCTGGGCCCCATCTAAATATGGTCGGGCTTTGGACTTACCGTACCGCCTTTCCACTGTTTACTTATTATTTTTCTTTCTTCTACTGCTCTCCGTTTTCTTTCTTTTTTCCAGTTTGTTTCTTTATCATCTCCTTTGAGTGTTTTGTATAGCCCTCGTGCTGTTCTAATTTTAAATGTTACATGTTTGTGTGTATTGTAGAGTGCTAATAGTATACTTAATAGGTTTTAAGATAATAAGCATTAAAATATTTGATATGATGTAGAGGAGGGGGGGGGCACGTACGCCCCCTCCCCCCCAACCAAGTTCAGGCTATAAAAAACGACTTTTTTAAATTCAAATGCATGCATAAGAAAAGTGAGACAAATAAATGCTGTACCCCTGCCACATTTTTTTTTCTGGATCCGCCACCGCTAGCTACTGTCACAAACCTGTAATGCGCTTTCTAAAATCTGGACATTTTTAAACATTCAATTAAAGTTTTAAAACCGTTTTGCAGTAATTCATTGAAAATATAAAAATATTGACAAAAATTATTCAGTTTTAGGAAAGTCACAATATGCATCGTGTAAGCAGAAATATACAGGGTGATTATAATTAAAGTTCCACTTTAAAACGATCAGAAAAGGAAAACTGGACCAAGTGTTATCAAACTTAGTAATTGTGTAAAGATGGTCAGGGGATTTATTATCCGCGAAAAGAAAAGCTCAAAAATTCAACACCAGGGTCAAGGACGTGTTTAATGGGGGGATAGGGGGGGTGAGGGGTCCGACCCCTCCAGCATGGAGAACATTTTGGAGGGGGTTCAGAAATTTCGGAGGGGATCCAAACGGTAAAAAAGCCAGTATTTTTCTCAAAAGGGCACTATTACCATTTTAGTAACAAAATATCAAAATTTCGTGGGAGAGGAGGTTCGGACCCCTGGAACCTCCTCCCCCTCCTTAAATACGTCCTTGCACCTGGTGTTGAATTTTTGAACTTTTTTTCGCTATATTAAATTTCCTGACCACCATTACACAATTACCAAGTTCGATAACATTTGGTGCAGTAGTTTTCCTTTTCTGATCGTTTTAAAGTGGAACTTTAATTATAATCACCCTGTATATTTAAAAAATCGTAATTGAATATTTCGTTACGATATTTCGTTACGACCCAATGCTGTTTTCCAGGGTAGATAAGTTTATAAAATTACAAGAATCAAGAATTAAGAAAACAGTTAAACATTTTGCAGATCCTAAGTTATCCTATGGGGGAGGGGAGGGAGAGAATCCCCTCATATGCACGTTTATTGATATTTTTGTCAATTATTTCTCTTTTCAACTACCGCATTAGCCCAAATATAACGCGATATTTTTTGACTGATCATTTCCCGTTAGAAATATGACACGCGTTAAATTTGAAGCCTATCTTTATGAAAAATTTCGGGGTCGCGTTAATTCCGGCTAATACGGTAGTTCAATGGAGAAATAATTGAGACAAAAATATCAATAAACGTGAATATGAGGGAATTCCCCACCCCTCCCCTCCTCATAGAATAACGTAGGATCTGCAAAATGTTTAACTGTTTTCTTAAAATTATTGATTCTTGTAATTTTATAAACTGATCTACCTTGGAAAACAACATTAAAACAAAATATTCAATTACGATTTCTTAAATATATATTTCTGCTTGTAATTTTCTTACATACAGAATTTATCTGATAAAAACTTAATGTTTCTAAATTTTTATTACACAATAAAGTTCTGCAATTTTTTAATTTAAGCCCGATCGAAATTGGTTTTAAGTTTAAGCTTTCTGCAATAAAATGTAGTGCTCAGCAATTTCCTCCCTTGAGTGCGTCGATAAAATGAGGAACAAGCTTGCTTAGGTGTTAAACATTGGAGCTTTACGTCACGCTGGCCACCTGGCCGAGTCATGCTTTCGCACCCCAACAAAGCCCGTGGTCATGAAGGCGTGGCTGGGCAGCGCAGGCCTTGCCCCCCCCCCCCCCAAGTGGGCTGTTGCGTCAATGTTTAACTTAAAACACCGTTCACGCGTGTAAAACAAATGTGAAAATCCAATTGTTTGGCAGAACACTGTTTTATAGTTTTGTAAAAAAACCTTCCATCGAAAAAATTATATAATATTCTGTTAAATAATGCACGTGGGTGTGTCGAATTTTAAAACTTGTTCCAGTAAACGTGTATTTTGTATTACAAATTATTCATTTCAGATATTGCGATTACGTAATGAAGAGTTGGAGTTGCTGTATGAAAGAATGTTCCTAAAAATGGAAGAATACTTATGAACATAATTATACTGCAAAATTATTGTAAAATAAAAATCCGAAGTGAGAATTTTTTTTTTTTAACTTTTGACTATGCATCTTTTTTTTTTTCTTTCTTTGTAAAGTACATGATAAAGTTCCTATCACTTTCGTTTCATCTAATCAATTTCAACTCTGAGTCGGAGGGAACAGGTCCGCATTAATGGGCCAAACATTCAAATACCGGCATTTAAGTATCCGTCGCATACTGGGTATACTTTAAAAAACATTTCATAACAAAATCTGTTAAGAAAATATTTGTGCAATATTGCTAGATTGTTTTGTTCGAAGAATCAAAAATAAGACGTTAAGACTAAGCCTAAGCAGTGGTGGCTCCATTTTGGAGAGGGTCAAATTTTGATGAAAGCTTTTGTTACCGAAATAAAGTGTAAAAACAAAATTTTAGTCTAAACCAATGTAAATTTTGGGTGGGGCTAATTTGTAACGAGACCATTTTACCTGTGTAAAGTATGCAAAATGCCGGAATGTCACTCTAGCAATCTTTCGGGGGGGCTGAAGCCTCCCTACTCCTTCCGCTGCACTCTTCTTTTAAACGCTTATACGAGTTTCGTGTTTCAAACTTGACGCCTTTAATTTCTCTTTGCTAAGCAAAGCTGAGTTTGTTTTTAATTCCAATAGATAGCAGCACTAATCACTTAAAGTCTAATGTTTGCTTGTGCAAAAGCATCTGGTATATTAAATTTGTAATACGGAATTCTTAAATTACTCGACTTTAAAGTTTCGTAATTTAACAAGTCTGAATAATCGGAGAGGATACAGCATGCTTTATTTTTATTTTATACTGCAAGATTAAATTAAAATGTTTCTTCTATATAAAATTGGTTTAATTTCTGTACCGAACGCGCTATTAGATTGACAACAATTCATTTCTATGCATCGCAGAAACCACCACGGGAAGTTGGAAACTTTATAGAGAACGGTCGATGGGGATGACGCGAGAACCCAAAAAAAATCGCAAAAGCCATTTTCGATGGTTGGTAAGCAGGGTCAGTCAAGGTCCGCTCCAGGCAAACTTTTCGGAGGAGGTCATTGAAATTTTTTAGTCTATATGAATTCGTCAAAATGAAAATTAAAAGTAAACTTGTTACGCGAATCTAAAGTTTCAAAACAAAATTTGAGGGGGCCATAGCCCATATGCGCTCCCCTACTAGAGCCGTCTTTGGGGGAGGGGTCACAGTTAAGTTAAACAGCAAAAATTTTAAGTGTGATTAGAGAAATAATCCACTGTTGCCATTTGAGAAAAAGTTTCTGCGTATTTAAATTATGGAGGTTGCCATGCCACTTAGGCAAATTAAAACCATAATCCAGATCTACGCTTAAAAATCCTCTTATTAACAAGACTAAAAAAAAATTTTCTCTTAACCAAAAAATCCCAACGACTTTATTTTGTTTTCCATCAGCATGAAAATTCTTACCGTTTAAAGACAGAAAAGTGGTAAATTTTTGACATTAGGTTAATTAAGATATATTGATTCAGGAAAACTTCCTAGCCAATTTGTTTATCGAATGTAGACTACAATTTTATGCTTAAAACTTTGCAGTAAATTTACCTTGACCCATTTCTGCCCAGATATTTGAGACTGATTTTTTTCTAATACCAGCAATGACGGGTAAATTTCTTATGTCGATTTCTTGAACAAGGGATGATGTCTGAGAGGTTGGTTGAGACCCTTAGACAGCGGGCTGTCGTCTCGATTGTTCCGAAGATTACCTTAAAATTATTATGTATAAAAATAGAAATGTCAACATCCTGCTTGGTCATGTTAAAATATTTTGTGGAGTTGAGGTTCAATACACTTGAATAAAGGCTAGGAAAAATAACGTTTCCGACCGATAGTGAAAATGCCGTCCCCATGAAGGGACACTAGGCATAAATAGGTTAACAAAGGGCAATTGTGATTTGATTGGAGTGATTAGGGCGGAATATATACTTTAGGAATCTAGGCCGAGTTTGGGTTTTTCTGATTAGTCGTAACCAGTACTTTCACAAAATTCCAAAAAAACCGCAGAAAACTCCGCCGGCTAGGCCTGCGGGCGCGACCTGGGTTTGAACCAGGCATTTTCAGTCACAGATTAGAGCACTATGCGCTCGGTCACTGGTGTGTCAAGGGCAATTGAGTCATTCCATGTGAAATGCGCAAAAATTTAAAAAACCCGTGGCGACATAGCAACCAATTTTAATGAAATTCGGTACACAGGCTTATTTTATGTATATATAAAAATACCTAAAATATTTTGGCTTAATGTTATTTTGGTAATTACAAACAATTGAAAAGTTAACTCTTAGAAGAACATTTCCATGACTGCTTAATGTTGCATTTTTTAAAGTTCTGTATTTTATTAACTACTTAATATAAACAAAAAAATTTCATATTGTAATTCTGTGATCATGGGCTATCTATCTATTTCAAAGTAATTTTTTTAAATGCAATAGTTCATCTAAAAATTAATTGTAAAAACTGTAACATTTTTATATTTGACACAATTGAACATTTTTAAATTTTTTTCAAGCTTTAAGGAATTAAGTGGTATTATTTAAATTAACCTACCATAGAGTGGTAAGTGTCATAAAAATGTTACCCAAGTCTTGAAGTTGCCTTTTATTTCCTTCTTCAAAATAGTCTTAAAACTTTAAAACATTTTCTGAAATGGCAATTTTCCCCTTTATTTAGGCACAAAATATTAAATGAAGTAAACTTTATACAACTAAAAGATTTTCCAAGAATATCGGACAGAATGTCTATTTTATGCATGAAAAATCTCAAAGTTGTCTTTTGAATCATAAGGCTTTAAAATTAAATTGAAATTTGATAATTTTCTTCGTTTTCTAGTTTTAAAGAGCTACAATTAACTAAATGAAGTAAAGAAAATATATCCAGCATTTATCTCAATACAAAAATCTATTGAGGATGAATATAAAACAATGATGATAGATTATATTTGCTTTTATTAAAATTTCTACACATTTAAAATTTTAACAATTTTTCATTCTCTCTCCGAACTCTTTTTCAATCTGATTTAAGGTTCGTTGCTCAATTCTGTAGAAACTTCCAGTTGAGGATGATGGAACAGGTATTTTAATTTATACTTTTAAGTGGTACCCAACAAACATCTTTAATAGGCCATGTAAACTGCTGTGATGGTCCATGCGGACTCATGAACTTTCCAAGAAAATCACTTACCTGGTGAAATATCAATCCCGTTTCCTAACCACCAATAGTTATCATAAACACAACAGACAAATTAAGAAACTGAAATTTGATTTGGGCTCAATGCAAAATTGTCTTTAAAACCTTCGTTTCTTTTACTAATGATGTGACAAATAAGAAGCAAGGATTTTTGATGTGCAGTTGGAAAATGGCATGTAACAATGATAGTTACGTGTTCCCAAAATAGTTGTTGACACTTCACTAAATTGCTCTTGAAGCTTTCTTTCAATTTTTATAACATTTACTGAAGGTGACAAATAACTTAATATTTGTGATTGTATCATTTCAGAAAGAGAAAAGATCTCTTGCAGTTAAAATCTGATTACTGAATGGTCTGTGCAAACTTGTTCTTGCTGCCAATTGCTTGACAGTTCCACCAATGCCATCACACGCACTTTTGCCATGGCTTGTGGCAAAAAAATGCCACTGCTTTCAATTCAAAATCAGATTTATGGTGGCAAATGTTAGCAAAATCCTGAATTTTACTTCAATTTAAAATGATTTTAGAGACGAAAAAATAAGCTGAAGGTAATGATAAAAACTTTGAAAACATGTTACAGACACTTTAATCTATAATGTATAATAATTTGAATAAATTAAGACCACTCCTTCATGTTCAAACAAGCAGCTAAAGTAGGAAAAATGAAAATTTCCTTTTTTAGAACCTTTTTTTAAATCAAAAGAATTAAATAACCAGTTTTTAAATTGCACCAATTAGTTAGCTATAAATAATTCATTATACATCATTTTTAATACTGTCCTTCCTTTTAATACTGTCCTAGCTTTAAAGCTTGCAGAAAAACCTGAAATCTGAAAAAATTGACAAATTTTTAATTATTAATATCCCAGATTTAGTAGAAGCACTAACTAAATTTCATTTAGAACTTTTCTTAGAGACCTTTTTCTATAGATTATAACAAGATATTTTTAAATTTATATTCAAAACTTGCTGAATGACCGAGCTTTAAACAGGCTGCCTTGAACTAAAAAATTTGTGCTTAATACTTGCATCAACCTGTAATATCTATTAACAAAACAACAAGTAGTTTGTGAAACTTCATGTTTTGCGTTTACTCTTAGTTTTATGTGGTTTACTTAATTACCGATTTCCATTGAAATCCGTGACATGTGTGCCACAGCCAGAGACGTAGCCAAGGGGGGGGGGGTTAGGGGGGTCATAACCCCCCATGAGAAATTTTTGCCATACAAAATGTATATTCGTCACTACATTATCACACACACGCATACATATATATATATGTATGCGTGTTGTTGCAGTAGTCGTAAGTTGCAGTAGTCGTAATATGTAAGTTGCAGTAGTCGTAACCCCCCCCCATGAAAAATTTCTGCCTACGCCCCTGGCCACAGCTGATTTGCTCATTTCGTATGGAATTACCCAATTCTCAATCGAAGACGTTCAGGAAACCGAAAAAAGGATCCCCTTACACACAGCACCTTTTCTAAAATAGAGCTGGAAATATATCAGCAATCTAAAATTGATTTTCCGCTGCTGAAGCGTTAACAATCTTTGAAACTCACTTTAAACTGACAAAGTAATCTGGGAGCCAATAAGTGAAAAAGTATCAATTTTACTTTCCATTTTAGCCCACGTTTCATTTCTAGTAGGGCTGAATAAACTGATAAAAATATTGTACGTGCATTAATTTCCGAAGTTACCATTTAGTTAAATTTCATCCTTCAGTTAAATTTTTTTTTTTACAAGTGATGGACTATCGTACATGGGAGAATCTCAAGTTTTGAGTTACAAACTTTTAAACATTAATCCGTGACCTTTCGTGAGTATTTGTTTCCACAACACCAAATTAGCATCTTTAATTTGTAACCCAATTTTCCTTATTTGTACCATTAATACCGACAGTGTATTTTACATAAAATAAAACAAGAATATTAATTAACAATTTTATTGTGTTCCAAAAGATTTACAATGTATACAGTTGAGTTAAACTAGAAAACATGTACACTTCAATTACATAAACAATTGAGATATTAATTACAACTAAGATTTATACAGTGCCATATTTCTCAGGCAGGTAAAAAATTACAGCATATAGGAATTTAACCCATTAACACCAGCATTCTTTTTAGACGGTCGCAAAAATATTCATGCATTACTTTTCGCATTTTAATTTCTCTAAAAATTTGATTCCCACGAAATGCTCAACACGCACGATAACAAAGTAAACAATCTTTCGTTGTTTTATTAATATTTTTAGAAAAAGAAACCCATTCTCTACCCCTCAAACATCTGAAATTTCACTTATGCCAACATAAATTTGACAATGTGCTGAAAAAAAGCAGGGCGTTGATGAGTTTAACAGAACAGCCCATTACTATACCAAAATGTACAGCATGGCACATATGAAAAGGCTTAAACACTTAATATTCTAGATCCATTTAAGTATCCAATATCAAAATTTAACTAACCTATTGGAGAATGAATACAACAAGGAATTATTGAAATGTAGAAATAAATGTATTCATTATTAAGGTGTGTAACTTGCCAAAGATAAAGCACACTAGATTATCCGACGAAAAGAGAAATGCCTTGGGTGGAGGACTAAGATGCTTAACGCGTATTCACGTTACATCAGAGAGAACTCCCGAAACTCCAGACCGTTAGATAGACAGCCGTGGGAGGCCAGAACCCTTTACCCACTTCAATCATCTACCAATGTTCAGTGTTTTATCTACTTGGCCATTGGTTGGTTCCGAAAGCTATAAGTCTAAATCGCCCTTACAGTTTTAAAATCTGCTACATATTATTACAGTAGTTAAGTCGACACTAATTGTTTTCTATCACTATAGTGTAGTGGATTTATACTGTACTGCGAGAATTTTAAATATAAGCTTCTATTAAAATTCCTAGAATTTCTGTAAAATTATACTTCACTAGTATGATTACATTATGTTGTAGTTACAGGCTGGACACTTGCAACTTACACAGTAAACAGAGCTTCAGATTGAGTAATTCAGTTTGAGTTTAACCCTATAATGAAACTACCCAACTGGATACGATCGTTTTTCCGTAGCTAAGGAAATTTTTATAGTTTGTCTAAAATATGAATTTAAATAAGTATGACCATAATGGAAATAATATTTAAAAAATTTTCAGCAGACATTAATTCGTAGCGTGTGCATAGAGTTCGCCTAAAAAGTTTTTTGGGGAAAAAATTGAAGTATGGCATTTAGATTTAGATAAAGTAGTATTAGGCTGCGTTACTTGTGTTTTATGAAAACTAAATGGGTAAACATTCCAGTTTTTCCACTTTAAATTTTCGTGATTTTTCTGTTAAACTACATTCCGAAATATCCGAATGTTTATTTATTTATTTATTTATTTATTTTTTAGCAAAATTAGGCCTTAAGTTCACATTTTACTTCCAGCCCGTTTTTTTAAAAATATCATGCATTTTAGAGTTAATTTACTCTACAAAACTCCGAAATCAGAGTGAATACCATATAGCCTTCACGTTCATAGAAGGTCTTCAGAAATACTTCACCTTCGCGTTGAACTTAAATGCAGTTCTGATAATAAACTAACCCACTTCGCTACTGCTAAATCGCAGAATGGGTGATCAGGCCATTCTGCGATTTAGGAAATCTGAAGTGGCCAGTCTTCAGATTCCTTAAGTCCGAATACGGAAACGCGAAACTCAAATTCCCCATCCCTCAGAATTTTGAACCTCTAGTTATTACACCCTCTTTAAATCCCAATAGTTGAGTGAAGTAATTAGAAAACCCACTATCAACTTGATGGATGCATTCTTAAGATTAAGCTGCCGGACCACAAAGGAGTTCTAACGGAAACATTGCAAGACAGACCAATTGAAATTGGCGTACCTGCCAATGTTATTAATCTTTGGAACGTTTCTGGTCTAACTTTACAGCCGATGACGTGGCTTTCAGTTCCGAATTTGATTTCTGGTTCTCAAAAGCAAGTTACATAATATTATAGAAATTGAATATTTTGGTCAAATTTGACTGAAGTTAAATATTTTGGAGAGTAACTTATGTGGATAAAAATCTTAACATTTTAGGGAATCTAAAAACTAAGGCAAGAGCCAATTTTGAAAAACATCACAGTATAACTACTTTTAAAAAATCGGGACTCCGAATTCACGAAATTACTCAAAGTTCTTGACCAAGCCCTCATATGCATAACTCCAAACCAATTTGCATTTTTATCGTGATCAATCCACTTAAAGCCTATTAAATACAGCTGCTCAAGTCTTATGACAAGCGAAGTTCAAGCAGCTTAAACAAGTGAGTGTACATAAAGATTAGCCCATCCAACTTGCAAACATGACGAGATCCCAAAACCTTTTCCAGAGCTTCATCCCACCGTATGAAGCGGAGCTTCATGAGCACCGCTTAGTTTTAACTTCACTCTGAAAAGGTATGTTCATTAAGTTGGGAACTACCGAATTCATTATTCACCCGAACATATTTTATACATGTACTCTACCTACCGCAGTTGCAAGTGTCTAGCAATGCTTGCTAACGTTTCAAACTAAGGTACTTTCAAATTACTACTTGTCAAAATTTTAAATTCCTACTTTTTACCTCATGAGTGGGGTATTTACAGATTAAGAAATTAAAGAAATCGTAGTTAAGTTTTATTTATGTATATGATAAACTGGAAAATAGATACGGTCTTTAAGAAACCGTTAACATGAATTTTTACTTTGGGTATCAAAAATTAAAGTTAACGTCCTACACTATCAAACTGTCTCATCCTATATTCGACTTATCTGCTCGGTTTCAGCTTCATTGACATGATCTTTTCTTTAAACATGCATTTCTTTACATATTAATATTTTGCAACGTATTTAGTTTTAAAAATTGCTCCTTCACTGCAGACATCTGTCCAATAAATTTTAATATTTTCACCACAGTACTCACAGCCAGCAGATGTTTGTCCGAAAGAGTATGCAATCAGACATTTATAAGTAACCTTTCACATACCGAATTCTGATCCAGGCATATTGTTTTTTGCATATTTTGACTTCTAATGCGTTACTTATTCATTTAAATAGGGGCAGAATCTGTACGCATTAATTTTTCCTGCGTTTCCAATTGAGAACATTGGTCATTTTTGACTACACTATTAAGGACTATAATTTTTTGGGTAGCTTAAATATTTAAAAATAAATCCTTCATTTATTAACTAAGTGAAGATATGAATTAGTTTGAAGATTGTGTATCAAGTGCCTAGAAAAAAATTAATGAAACTGATTTTTCATTCTGTTTCCCACTGACGATAGTAATGCAAAAGTTTCAAGTCATCTTTTAACCATCTGCTGGTTGTTTCAAGTCAATATTGATAAAATGGAATTTTTCAATAATTTTTTTTATTTGATGTTCCTTTTGGGAGCATTGGAATGTAAGAAGATTAAGAATTTTACTTTTCCTTCACAAAAATTTAATAGCGTACTTTATTTCAAAATCTTTTTCTAAAAACGTGCAGCAAACTCATCCGCTGTTAGCAACTATTTATAAATGCATAATAGCAACATCATTAGTTTTGGGCATGTTCACTCATTTTGAAGTGAACATGAAATTAGAATGGAGAAAGTAAAATTATTCACTCTTGGTATTTAATATAAAATATTATAGATTGAAAGAACCGAAAAGTGGTACATTTAAAGTACAACACTAGCACTCTACGATCATTTTATCACACTATTTAAACTACACCAAAATAAAAATGACAACTTCATGCAGAAATATTCTTTAAGGACGATAGAGTTTGTTTTCAAACTTAACTTTGAATTGGAAAAGGGCTATAGCAAAGTATTTTCTAATGTTAAATACAGCTATTACATGCCAAAAGATAGTCTTTAAATGAAGTTGCGTAAAATTCTTGCTTACGATGTAAATTAATTTTAAAAAGTTTAGCATTTTTGAACACATCTATGCATTTGCCCGTTTTCTGCAGATTGTACATTTGACCCCACCGTATTTACAAATTTCTGAACAAGGCGGCTGCCGTTCGACATAACAGAGGACAATTTAACCTTCAAAATGGGTGGTGCTAGACCATGCAACAGTAGAAGGAATTTCAAAGTCTTTGCAGAAAGTTCAAAGTTTATGATGGTTTGCCCAACTATACCTTCTATTTCATGCTGTTTACTCTTCAGCGCACTGTGAGGAGTCCTGTTGATCTCGAATCTTGCACGTTGTCCCAAAAAGGTTGAGCAAATGCACTCGCAGGAGCAACATCTTTAGTAGGGTCACGATCGCCGGCTGTCTGTCCATCTGGAGAATCTTCCTTCTAAACGGTATCCTTCGGAAAATAAACGACTGGATAAAGATTCCCCATTCTTGATTCTAGTCTGGATACACCGAAAGCAAGTCTAATAGTTAAGTGACAGTTGAGAAATTAACCTAAAATGGAAACTTTATTAAACAATCTTAGTATATAACTGCAGATAAAGCATGATTTCTCAGTTTAAAAAGAAATATTCAACTTGCCCAACGCTCTTAATTTCAAGTTAAATTCTCAAAGACTAACCTAGCAAAATTATTCGGCATTTTGGAATGATTCACTTTAAATTTGTAATACGTTAATATTTGGATAGGATTTCCCTGCACGAGGAACAGTCTTTCGGAAAACTTTAATTTGAGCCAATTCAATATGGATTAGTTCATGAAATTTTATCTTAATTAGCCTTGAGGCTGAAAAAACTGAACTTTATATCTTTAAAACCATCGCGCTTTCCGTTTAACCTTTGAACTAGCTATTCGACCGACTCCCACATGAAATTAAAAGATTACAATTGTTTCATCCGCAGAAACATTCTGCATCACAGGAGAAATTTAATTCTTATCCTCACAGCAGCAGGTTAAAAGCTTTACTTCCCATCAATTCACTCGTACAACAGATTCATTGCTGATTTTAAGCTATAAGTTTCTTCTCGTGAAACAGAGGACTGAATAATTTTCTTTACTTATGTATCCTTCGCGTGCTAATTTTACAGTAGTTAAAGTCTACAATGGAAGGATTCCGATCCAGATAAAAAGTGTTAGTAAAACGAAAGAAAAAAAATTGGGCCGTTTATTGAGATGTAAATGCTGACTCTGTCCAACAATTTTAGGCAGCGTCAGCAGGTACGTCTCTTCTACCAGCTGAGGAGTCCAAAAAGAAATTTATAGGACGGCAAAAAAGTCTGGATCATTACCTCCATTGTGTCATGAAACAACTGCAACATTATCAAAAACTAATATACCGATTGGAATTCTGAAAATATTAGAGATTTATTCAATCTCTTCGACGCTTAAATCCCAAAACATCGTAATGTTTTTAAAATTTTGATCAGATTAACTCCAAATAGATGGAAGAAAACAAAGCTTTCTTTACGCTTTGGCATTTTAAACAAGTTCTGAGGACTTCCAGCACATAGGTATTTCAAAATATTACAACTACTCACAGTAATTTTTTTTCTTCAATTTATTATGCGAGCAGTAGACCGTTTACACTGAACACAAAACTGCGCAAACAAAACTTTTCAGAATTGCAGATACGAATGAGAAAACTAAATACTATGATTTTAGCGTATTTAATCTGTGGAAGAAATCTGAGCTCTAATGATAACGAATAGCGCAACCAGTCGAGATCAATTACTCCCGAATAACTTTAGGAAACTAAGCCCCCCCCCCCCTCTTGAAAAATGAGATTCCCTTTTGTAAAAACTGAAAATTGAGACTGCAGCAGTTTTAACCCTCTCAAAAATATCCACAAAAATTACCATTCAGTTATGCTAATGACGGACAATACGTCAATTTTTATCAATTTTAATGCTGATATAACATAAAATGGTACTTTAATATGATACTTTGGGGAGGTGCAAAAACTTAAAAATTATATAGACAAGATATTTATAATTTTATTCAAAATATTTCATTCACCTATGAACCTTATTTCAGCACAATAACTCCATTGTTGTCGTATTTGGAACATTCATTTTCGGATTTGTGTGATTGGTTTCAAGAAATCGTTGATAAACTCTCATTGAGTGATGAGGACAACGCAATGGAAGTTTTTATTAGCACAGAGAAAGGACATTTTTTACAATCAGGGTATGAGTGGGAATCGAACCCACGACCTTAGACAGGCGTCACAGTCGGTCCTATTTTTTAAAAATTCCTACCTTCAACAAAGTTTTTTTTTATATAGCCCAGTATTTTAATGGTTTGATAGGCGATACCTTAACATCTAAAAGAACATTTAACAACTGTTGAAACAGCAGAACATTTTACTCTGTTATTTATAGAGGTAGAAATTAAAAAAAAACAGGACCGACTGCGACGCCTGCCTTAGACAATTGGCTTGAAGTAGGACAGGCCCTTAACCTCCAAGCCGCCGGTCCGCAGCTGCCTCCATAATAAAGCGACCTGTAATTCCGGCTTTAGTAGTGACCAACGCCTATTAAACTCAGCCCTTAAATGCCCTACGTTTCAAATTTGATACCGGACTTTTAAAGCACGTTCATTGCCGGATTAGAATACAGGCCAAATTTCTTACGTCAACTTCACATATGAAATATAGTTTCATTGATAAATGATTCATGGGGTGAATATTAAAAATTTCACAAATTTCTTTCAAACTGCGTGTTTTCCGAAAAATTTATTACCGTAAAATACCGCTAAAGCGTAAAATCGGGAAAATACACCGTTCAAACGTCTCCTCTATCTTCAAGTGAAGCTGGATTCATACTGCCCGTTCCGTATCGCTAAGACGCCACGATGACGTCACTCAGTAAAGCAAAGCACAGAACATTGTTCTGACGTCACACTTCGCTGGCATATGGCGTGATTTGATTGGTGCATTTACTGCGGCTCCACAAGCTCGAGCGCTGCCGGTCAAAATTTCAAAATGGAAAAGAACGGTGAGGCAGAGCGATTGTGATTGTGTGTGATTATGGCAACGATACACTAGGGCGATCTGCAAGGATGGTGCCTTGGTAGGAGGACTTTCTAAGGCATTCTAACGCGTATTCACGTTACATCTGGAGAAAACCTACCAAAACTTCAGACCGTTAGATCCACAGCCGCGCGATGAGACATGAACCCGGGACCTTCACACTTCGGCCATCTACCATTTCCAGTGCCATAACCACTGTGCTATTGTAAGGCGTGGGCAGAGCGGAGTCTCAGCGGCACGATAACGCCAGTATGAATCCACCTTAAGGGGGCATGTATTTTTCGCTGTTTTAACCCTTTATCAGGCGAGTTCATGTGAAGAGAGTCGAAGTACTTGGGATTGTTCTGGCCCATTTCTTAGGATTAATTCATATATTTTCCCTCTACTGTAATATGCCACGTGAAAATTGGAGAAACAAGTATTAAACAAACATAGAAATTTTGCTGGAGAATACATTAACTATTCAGAAAATCAAAGTCGGAAAACTACCTGCTGCTTGTACACGGAATTAAACGCAAAAAAATATATAAAAACGATGATTCTTAGGCTCAATTTTCGAGTAATTATTCGAGCTTTCTTTAAAATTACGAACGAAAGAAAAGTTCATAAGCCAAATATAATTTAGAATCTAGATGTATATAAAAAAAATATACATCCAACATAACTGAACGAAAATCAGAAAATTCACTAATGATAAGTGATTTCTGTGTTTAGTAGACCGTAGGTGGTAAGTATCTTACCACGGACTTATAAAGGATTATGCTGAGAAGTTTTTTGGCATATTCAACGTTTCAAAAAGTCATCTAAACATGACTTGATATAGCTGCACAAGATTAGCGCGGCGGATACAGTTTTTTTTTTTTTTTTTTTCCAGTGAGCTTTAAAAAAAAGTAGTGTTTTAGGGTAACATTTTGCTTTAGTGTACATTTTGTTTAGGTTGAGTAAGCTACTTCTTCGTCTTCTTTTTTTTTAACCCCCCCCCCCCAAAAAAAAAACCGCATTCACCACTTTGCACAACTATGTAATCTCATTTTAATTTTTATTTTTCCAAACATACGGCAAATGCAAAATTAATTTATAAACGCAAACTTTAGATAATTTTCCACGTCTCACTTTAAGATTTTCCAGGTTTATAGCTAAAATTTGCAATTTTCCCTAGGTTTTTCAGTTTTTCTTGATCGCTTTCAACCCTGTATATGAAAAAAAAAAAAAAAAAAAAAAAAAGCAGCATTCCGAACTAATAGCATGATCATTATCTACACCATTTCCATGAAAACATGCATGTAATAATTTTTTTTCACGCTCAATTTAACTGTAAACATTATCACTAACCAATTTCAAAAGAGCTTTTTTTTTTTTTTTACCGGCACTGTATTAATATTGCCGGTTTTCTCGATTAGGGCTGGCCTCATTTTATTGGCGGATACAGAAAAATTTTTTGGGGAGCGGCTAACTTAAAAAGAAGAAAAAAATCTGTACTGAGAGAGATGGACAAAATTTACAGCAGAGCAAAATGTTACCTTAAAGAAATGTGACTATTTTTGGGAGGAGCTAATTTATATACAAGAAAGCTCATTTCACCTAAACAAAGTACACAATGAAGCAAAATATTACCCTTGAGTAATGTGTTTTCATTTGGGTGGGGGTCAAGCTTCCTAGTCCCTTCCTTGGATCCACCACTGCCTGATCCAACAAATTTCTTTTTTTCTGAACGTTATTTTCATAAGATTTTTGATTAATTTTACCTTTTCAACACCGGTTTTTTGTTGATTATTCTGCGGTTTAAAATGATTTTTTTAAAGTTCCAATTATCTATTTTTTGGGGATCGAATATTGCACGGTAGATTTCTTAAATATTATTTTTGTGCGTGTTTTTCCTTTTTTCCTCAATTATTAATGAAGTCTTCTTTAGGTATGTGAAAATATAAGAAATGAAATCCCTTCAGTTATTTTCTCTGTATGGTTTTAACTTGTAAATTTTACCGAAGAGTGTGCTAATTATTTTAATTTATTCTATAGATTTAGTTTTTTAAATGTAAAAAAATTAAATACAGCTTCTGAATTTAGTTCAAGCTGTTCAAATTTATTGTATGAATTTATAATTGGCAAGATTTTTTTTTTTTTTTTTTTTTTTTTTCGGAAATAGATTTCATGTGTTCTTATGTGTTCATTGGTGACAGAAATAATAATAATTAAAAAAAAAACGTAGATTTATTAAATCAAGTTTTACTGAGCGTATCACTTAAAGCAGTGCTCCCCAACCTTTTTATCGACGCGGACCGGTGAACGTTTGATAATTTTACCGCGGTCCACTAAGGGGGGAAGGGCATTGATTGTGTATATTTTAGATTGTTTTGTTTAATAATTTTAATTTAATTTATTCAAACCTGCCTTCAACAGTTAAATTACAGTATAGTAATAAATAAGTACTGTAATATATACGATATAGTAATAAATAAATGAAACTTGCTTTATTTATTTATTTATTTCACTTTTTGTTTCTTTCTTTCAAGAAAGCTCTTTTATTTTCAATTTTATGGCTGCAATTCTACCTCATAATTTTGAAATGCTTAATAAACAATAAACTAATATAAAATAGTTACAAGATTTCTTTTCTTACAAAGGTATAAATTAGCACAAACCCGACAAAGTCGCACAAAACCGAGATAAATACACGTCAGTAACTAAAACGGATATAATTTAATGTTCCTTGGACGGCCCGGTACCGTTTGACCCGCCATTTGGGACCACTTGGGATTGGGGACCGCTGACATAAGGCACATTACCAGACTTCTCTCACACACACTCTAATAACAATAATACATCTATATATATATATTTAAAAAAAAAAAAAAAAAAAAAAAAAACATTTCATTGTCCTTCACAGTGCTCCAGTTTATGGCATAGCCAGGTGTGGAGATCTGCGTCCTGCTTTAAATTGACATACTTCGGTGTCATCCTAAAATTTCAAACGAAAATCCAGCTTTGCTGAAAATATGTAAAAAATTTCCGATTGTTACAGTTACAATCTTGCCTCCTTTATACGAAGAGTAAATAGTTATCCTTGAGAAGTGCGTCTGGTCCGCACTATGTTTAACATTATTTAACTTAACAAACAATATTAAAAATATTACGCACGCCCCCGGGTGGGCTCGAACCACCAACCTTTCGGTTAACAGCCGAACGCGCTAGCCGATTGCGCCACGGAGGCCCTGTCTCACTTGTCTTCCTGTATGATATTATGTCAGACTTCTTCATGACAGCACTACAGGAGTATTTGACGTATCGTTAGCCGATAAAAGTCACCTGCTCTGTTTTCCAGCCAGAGCATGCGCACTGCCGATCTCGCGGACTTAGAGAAAATCCTTCTGAAGCTGGAGAAAAGGGACGGTATATAAAGTTACGTACTGTGTACGTAGCAGGATAGCGTTACGTTTTTTTAGTTAATTAGAATTATATTTTTAAGTTAATAATGAATATAACGGTTCTATTCTTTTAATGTATTTTAATTTACTAACTTGCATTCAGTTTAACGCTAACCGCAATTGAACTTCATTGAAAATTATTAATTAAAAAATCAATTTCTTATTAACCTTATGATAATCTAATTACTTGATCTACTGTTTTAATGCAATGCAATGGATTAATTTTATTTAAATGGAATTGTATCTGTCAGTTAATAACTAAAATAATGATTAAGCGATACTTTTAATTAAATTACTTAATAATTAATATAATTATTGGCGCATTAGGCGTGCAGCAGGGGCGGATCCAGAAATTACTCAAGGAGGGGGCGATTTTGTACCTGAAACAGGAGTGGGGTAGAATGCGCATAATCATTTTATAATTAATTAATATAATCAATTATACTAATTAATGTAATTAATTATATTTTTGATAAAATCTATATATGAGCGATGATTAAAAAGGACAGGGAGTAGTACCCGCCATACACCCTTTAGAGAAAGGCTACTTAATTTCCATTCATAATATATTTTAACAGATTTTTGAACTTTGCCCAGGAGGGGGCGATCGTCCTCCCCTTGGATCCGCACCTGGCGTGCAGCCAACGAAAAAATAATATATAATTACTAGTATATATACGTATATGGGTATATATATACATGGGCGCCGGCAGCATAGAGCAAGGGGGGCACTTGCCCCCCTGGATTTTTGCATGCAGTGTTTTCCCTTGATTTTTTGTTCTTTTCAACATGTTAACCATACGTAGAAGTAGTCTTTACCCCCTTGGAGTAGTCTTTGCTTCCCCCTGGAGTAGTCATTGCCCCCCCTGTGAAATATTCTGGCGGAGCCCATGTATATATATATATATATATATATATGTAATGTATAAAAAGGTAATTTGGGTTTTACTAGTTTGGGTATTGTTCAAACCGGTACTTTCACTGTAGTTTTGCTTTCCTGTCATGCTTGCCACGCGCGCTCTGGAGCTATGTTTTATTTATTTTGTTATTTGTCAAACATCAGGCCGTCGATTCTGAGTTCTTTAGATGTACACGTGTCCCCACGCCCTTGTAGCCCCGGATGCGGGTCATGTTGGTAAATGTGTGTGGTTCGATCAGAGATAAGAGAGAGGCGGAGTTATGTCTTCGAAAACCACGTGGTGTGGTAAGCGTAAATACTCCCGCACATCGAAAATCGTCGGACTTCTGCCACTGGAACTGCTTAATGAGTCCACGCTGGTTCTTGTACCCGTCTCCCCTCCCCTCTTCTCATTCTAAATTGTAACTTAAATGTAATGTTCAATAAACCATATTACCTGCCTTAACTCTGAAACTTTACTTGAAATATCTGACGTCCCAAATAGTCGACAGGATGATTGCCTGTGTGCCAATTAAAAATTTTAAATTGTAAAAAAATTAACGCTCAAAATTCCGGGAGTATAAGTACATATAAGTTCATATCCCCCCCCCCCGAAAAAATTTCCAGTCGCATATCCCCCCCCCGAAAAATTTTCCTGGCTACGCGCCTGAGGTAATATATAAATGAAAGTCAATTACTTCATTGATAGAACATGAATTTTGCTGTTTGTGCAAATTAAAGACAAATGTACTCGCATAATTTTCGCCCCCCCCATCCGTTTTGAAGCACAAAGAATAGCTTTAGAGTTATAATATTATGTTATGTAGTAAATTTCTCCCGCATAATAGTCTCACGTAATCTTTCACCATGAAAAATTGGCAAAATAGTGCGACTACTGCGCGAGTAAACACGGTAATAGCACACTCTTAATCAGTGGCGGATCCAGAAATTCTGTTTTGGGAGGGGCTAAATTTTGAAAAACGCTTATTTCACACAAACAAAATGTACATTAAAGCAAAATTTTAGTCTAAACCAATGTAATTTTTTTTTTTTTTTGGTGGTGGGGTAAGTGATTAAAAAAGAACACTTTACTTATTCAAAGTGCACAATGAAGCAGAATGTTACCCTTTAGCAATCTCTTTTGGGGGGGCTGAAATCCCGTAGCCCCTCCGCTGAATCCGCTACTGCTCTTAATGCACTTTATTCTTCATATTCAAGGAGTATGTTCAATGAAGGAGAATTTTTTCCCGAGCCCAAACTTAATCGTGAATTACAGAGCCAGGGCTCAGGCTCGGGGGGAGCCCGTCTCCTGTCTAATACCTATACCTTAGGCGGAGAACTCTTTAAGAAGTTCTAATGAATATTCACGTTATATCCGGAGGAAACCAATGGTTTTGTTTGTTTACGTTATGACAAGTCTACACGAGGTATTTGCCTAAAGGGGGAAGTGCAAAGGGCGAGGGACTTTTTACGGGATTTTACCGCGTATTCATGTTACATTTGGAGAAAGCCGCGCAAAACTTCGGACTGTCAGATCGACAGCTGTGGGGTAAGTACGAACAAGGGACCCTAACGCTTCAAACATTCCATGTTCAGCGTGTTATAAACTCTGACATGGTGTGGGCTGGGCATGACTAGACACCCCTATGCTTTTCGCTGTTACCAAAATGATCGGGAGCTGATAGGAGTGGCGATGAGTCGCACGTGGTCCCGAATAAGGCGATTGGCGAATTCACCCCCCTTCCTTCCGGGGGGTCACACTGCCTTCCGTTCCCCGTAGAAGCGAAGAGTTCAGAGTTCAGACCTTTTGTTCATGAAGTTGTAAGACAGCGTGCGTTAAAATAAATTCACGCATTCATCATCAAATGCAACGTAAATTATATAGATTACTAGCTGAAGTACCCGTTCTTCGCACGGGAATGAATGGACTTTTTGATATTACGATTTGTGGGGATTACTATTTATTGTAATAAAGAGATATAGCAAAATGGATATCGCTTTATATTGTGTTCAATAACCATGCATACCGAATTTGAAGGTAATCGTTTATACGGTGCAGAAGGCCATGCGGCGTAGCGCAATCTAGTGGAGAGTTTTAGCAAAACGGATACGGCGGAAATATTCTTCGCATTCAGATATCGATGAATACGAAATTTCAGGACGATCGGCTGGACAGCCCTGACGACGCGACATCTAGTGGCAAATTATATAGGAAAATGGATAGCGCCAAACTCTTCCCCGTGTTCAAATATCTATGTATACCTATTTTCATAGCGATCAGTTGCACAGTCAAGAAGTGACACACTGCAGCGCGATCTAGTGGTTAATTAAAGTAATGATTTGTTACAGTGCCGTCAAGTGGCGAGTTATAGCAAAATGGATAACGCCAAAATATTCTCATTGTTCAAATAGCTATGTGTGATTTGCATAGCGACCGTTTGAATGGTCAAGAATTTGGCCTGCTGCAGCGTCATCTAGTGGCGAGTTAAAATAATAATGCATTGCAGTGCCATCTAGTGGTGAGTAACATCAAAAGGAACACAGTTAGAATATATTCTTCGTGCTGAAATGTGTAAGTATAAGAAATTTTATGCCGATCAGTCGAACGGTACAGAAGTTGATGTGTTGCAGCGCCATTTAGCGGCAAGTTACAGCAAAATGGATACTGAAAAATATTCTACGTGTTCTAATATCCGCGTGTACCAAATTTCATCGAAATCGGTTGGACGATATTCGCATAGTAAACGGCTAAACGGAATAGAATTTGACGTTCTGCTGCGCCACCTAGTGGCAAGTTAGAGGAAAACGGATAGCATAAAAAGCTTCTCAATGATAAAAGACTTAGGTGAACCAAATTTCATGGTGCAACGGTGCTGGAGTTTTTCAACCTCATACACACATACCAACATTCATTTTTATCTAAAACCAGTATCATTATATATCCGAGTCTCAAATAAAATCCAGTTTCAAATCTAAGCCTCGCCAAAGTGCCAACATACGCCATTTTGCAAGAGTTTTTTCAGGAAATCATTCGAAGCATTGACTTAGCAGCAATCAATATGGGAAATGGTTCGGCCGCCAAAAAGTAAAGCACACATTTATTTGAAAAGGGGAATCCCTTAATACAACCGAATTTTTTTTTAAATTATCAACTATAACGTGTTTTATTCATCGTTACTCCGATGTACTAAATGAGAAGATTTCAATTTTCTGAAATTTGGCGGAATTCCCCCAACTTAAATCAATGTACTCAATTGGCGAGGATTCTGAAGATAGATCGCTTGAAATCCCTTAATAACTGCATTATTTCTTCACGGATCATTAAAATTTAACGCTGTATTCTAATAAAACCTTTGCACTTGCTTTCAAAAATCTATTTCCTTAATCTCTCAATAAATTGCGCCAAGCCGAAAACTGTGCAAACCGCTAGAACTCACTTTCTCAAAATCAGCATTTGAGCCATTTTATTTTTTCGCCAAACTAAAAAAAAATTACATATTAGCCTCGGAAATCTTCAATTCTTATTGTTTTGCGTATAAAACATTCCATTCCTGCTCCGATTTCCCATGCACACGATATTATAATAAAAAATTAATAATCTTACAAATATAAACTAACAAAAAAAAAATCATTATTATTCTTTTATTTTTACTTATTATTCTTTTATTTTCACCACAATCCTTATCTCACACTTTTTTCACTACAGGGGTTACAATTACGGAAAGGTTTTTGCATGGAGAACATAAAAAATCTCTTAAATTCCGGGAACGGGTGGACTTTCAAAGCTTTAAAGTGGACTGTGATTTATTCTATATTATTTTACATATCTGTGCAAAATTTCAGGCTGATAGGTCCATTTTTGTGGCTTTTTATATACAACTCAAATCCACAAACAAACAAACAGAATTTCATTTTTATTTATAAGATAGATTACGAACTATTCACACGTTTGCGAAATAAATTTCCTAAAATTTATAATTATTCATGCTGGCAGGAAATAGAATTAAAAAAAAAAAAAAAGGAACAACATAAGAAAAAAATATAAATGGGGGTTTTTCAACAACTATGCTTTTTTTAAATAAAGACTATTTCATCTATGTGTACATAAGTTACTTTCATAAAATCTCAAAAATATGTATTTTCTCGAGTTTTTCGAGGAAAATCAACCTTTTGCTTTTCTTTAATTAATCTCGTTTTACTAAAATAAAATATGTTATGTCATTTACTTTGCTTTCGCACAATCAAAAATAATTTTTATGTTTATCTTTCTTTATCAAGTTGACCATTTTAGTACTTACAAAGCCATTGATTCCGTTACTGGTAAGTAAAAGTCACAACTAAAAACTGGATAAATAAGTAAAATTAAATCTCTTGCAAAAACACAAAAATGAAAGTAGAAAAGTGACACATATATTTCGATTTTAAATTTTATTTATTCATTCCATTTGTCTCAGTGAAATAAAAGATACAGAGTTTTTGAACAATTTTTGAAGGTTCTCTGTTGTGAAGAATATTTCAACCGCTGAAAATATCTAGCATGATGATGATACGATAATAATAATGTAAAAAAGCATTCTTAAAAAGAATGATAAAATGAGCAGAAATAATAACAATGATAGCAATTTATAGAAAGGCATCAAAGTACTTCAAGGATTAAGTGTAAGGAATATTCAAGCATTCTTAAAAACACTGATAAAATGAATAGAAATAATAATAATGATAGAAAATTGTAGAAAGGCATCAAAGTATCTCATGGATTAAATGCACAGAATATTCAAGGTCACACAAAAAAAAAAAACCTATAACCCAAATAACTTTATATAAAATTAGAAATATATATTTTATAATATTGACTAGAGGTTCACATCGGATATTTCGCGTATATATATATAAGTAATTAGTAATAAATAGTATTAGTAATAATTATGTAAAATTTAATTTAATTAAATATCTAAGGTTCGTACGCCGCTAGTTGCTGAGAAGTTCTTAAAATGTTTAAAAATGTTTACTTACTTTTAACAAAAGCACCTTGCGACTGTAATGAAGCCTCATTACATCAATTACCATAAATTAAAATAAGGAGTTCAAATGAATCCCAAGCCTTTTTTTAGGAATTGGAATATTAGGAATAACGATAGTTAGTGAATTGATCAGATACTACAGGCACATTTTAAAAAAGTGTAGCTAATCTATACGTATACATATAATGCACACAAACACGCATGTTTAGGTGTGGTTAGTGTGCTTTTAATTTGGGTTATTGTTTTGTTTTTTTCAGTAAAATAAACGAAATCCCGCCTTGAATGTAAAGTAGATATTTAAAAATTACTTTGCCCATTTTCGATACGATTTTATTGTACGCAAAGCACCGTTTCTACGTTTTTCAAGGGAAACTACACTTTAGTAAAAAGTGTATCTGAAATATTAATAAACGACTTACATAACAGGTTTAACCCTATTAATGTAAATTTATGTAAATATAATAATTTTAAGTTTTTTTTTTTTTTTCAAATGCTCGTACAATGAAAATAATAAATTTTAAAAGATAAAACACTTTCAATTAAAGTGTAACAAAATATTTATTTTGCCATATTTTAAATGCTCATAGCTTTAAGATTAATATAATACACATTGCATACCAACTGCGATGTGATTTATGACATATGTTGAATTAAACTATATCTTTCATTGCCCGATTGAATTTGATTATAAATTACAGCTTTAAAGACTATTGTTACAATATTTCGTAAGCTATAGAATGCCTCGCATCTATTTTTCTATAAATAAGTTACAATCATAATACAATTAGTTCACAACAGCTTTAATCTATTGTTACAATATTTTGTAAGCTGTAGATTTTGCTTCACATGTATTTTTCTATAAATAGGTTACAATCATGAAATTTCAACAGCTTAAGAAAATTGTTGACTATTAAATTGTTTTTCCTTTTTTTTTATTGTGCAATGTCTTATCCTCCTGAATTCTGTATTACTCAATAAACAAATGACATAGTTAATTAATATCGTTTTAATATAGCAATAATGAAACTAAAAAATTAGGGGGGGGGGGTCACCCTGACGAGGCTCGAACAGCCTAGTTAGTTTATATATATATAATTTCATGGTTACGTATTATATCTGTTATTAAGTGCTTTCAATTAATATTTCTCTTGGGATTTCATATTACGTAAGTTAAGCTATTTTATATTATATATATATATATATATATATATATATATACACTGCTGGCCACCCAAATTGCAACACCAAGAAAAACAAGAGATATCACAACAAAATTTATTGTGTAGATAACATGTTGACCAAGTAACAAATGATTAAATTTACAGCATTCTATGAAGCGTGGTTCCTGCCAAAATCAGTACCCAGAGTAGCCGCCGTTGTTGGAGATCACAGCTGCCACACGCCTCGGCATTGATTCAAAGAGACTTTGAATGTGTTCTTGGGGTACAGCAGACCAAGCAGCTTCCACACGTTGCCAAAGTTGATCTGGTGTGACAGCTGGGGATGAACTCTGGGTCAGTCGTTGAGCAACCATGGACCACATGTTTTCTATCGGCGAAAGATCCGGAGAGCGCGCCGGCCAGGGAAGCAATTCAATCTGGTGATTGACGAAGAACCCTTGGACAATGCGTGCCACGTGTGGCCGTGCATTATCCTGCTGAAATATGGCTGTTGGCAAGCCCTGAAGGTAAGAAAGGACAACTGGCTCCAACACCTCGGAGATGTAGCGCTGGCTGGTTAAAGTACCGGCAATGCGTACTAGAGGAGTGCGAGAGAGATATCCGATACCGCCCCATACCATAATACCCGGTGCAGGACCAGTGTGACGGTGCATAATGCAGCTGTTCAGCATCCTCTCTCCACGGTGTCTCCAGACTCGAATCCGACAGTCGTGGTGTTGCATACAGAAGCGTGACTCGTCAGTAAAGAGAATTTCATTCCATTCTGTCGTCCACATCCTTCTTTCATCGCACCATTGGCGGCGGAGACGTCTGTGGTTCCGCGTCAGAGGTAGACGAAGCAACGGACGTCTTGCGGACAGACCATTCTGCTGTAAACGACGTCGAATGGTACGCGCAGACACTGGATGATGCGTTACAGACTGAATCTGCTGTGATATGGTTCGTGATGTGACTGAGCGGTCCGTCACTGCCATGCGTACAATCTGCCTGTCATCACGTGACGTGGTGCACTGAGGTCGATGCGGTCGATCACGTCTGTCCGTCGTACCCTCCTGCACCCAACGATCACATATCCGCATCACAGTTGTTTGGTTTCGTCCAATACGACGACCGATTTCCCTGAAAGATAACCCACAATCTCGGTATGCCACTATCCTTCCTCTGTCAAACTCGGATACTTGATCAAAAGATGATCGTTGTTTCCTACGAGGCATAATTTATCGTTTTTTTGAAAAAAAAGCAAGAAAAACACAATTGCTGTACTTGAAACCGTCGAAATCTCCAAGCCTTAAATAGCGCTTTGAGGTGGCGCCACAGGCGCGCTTGATGTGCGTCTGCGCTGAAATTCTAATCATTTGCATATCTCACCTCAGCTAATGCATGTTGTAAATTTCATATTATTTGCATGCTTCCTTCAGGGTGTTGCATTTACGATGGCCAGCAGTGTATATATATACACCACTGGCCAAAAGTATTGCAAGTTTGAGAAATCTAATGATCGTTTCAAGCCCAGAAAAAATGGACAGGAAATTTGCCAGATTTCAATACTTTTGAGAATTTATGTAGTATGATGGAAAGAATACATCTGAATATCACTAAGAAACAAAATGAGAGCTTCGGGAGCCTATAATTTAAGTTGCCGCCATGAAACACCGAAGGAAGTGTTGTAAAACATTGTGGATTCCATATCTAAAAGAGTGGCTGTTGTGATCTAAGTCAAGGCTGCTCAGCAACTTAATAAATGATCTTTAATTTAATTGCATTTATTTATTATCCTCTTTTTGTAGAATAACTTGAAATTAATTCTTTATTTAATTTTATTTTGGCGACCCAAAATGGACTAGGATTTCTATTATAACCTATTTTTTTATGCTATTTTTTAAATAAATTAAATAATTATTTTTGTTCTTTGACTTAATTCTATGTTGTCTTTGAAGTAACTAATTTAACATGTTGACATTAAAAAATATCAATTATATTTATTTTTATTTTTACGGGGGAGACGGGGCTTAATCTTGAAAAGGGTTAGATTTCTGAAACTTGCAATACTTTTGGCCAGCAGTGTATATATATATATATATAAATTATCCGATTCAGAAATGAAATATCTCAGCAGCTTTACAATGCATCTAGGTTTTTACATGCGATTTAATTACTAATTAGACTTATGGGTATAGTAAATATTAGAAAACTGTGTAAAGAAATTAAAGAACAAATGCTTGAAACAGACCCAACGAATAATCACATACATTAGTTAAAAGTAGTCATTGTACCATTGTACATAAAAAAAAAGAGTTTAATCTCATTAACTTTGGGGGTAATGCACGACCGGAAGATTATGATAAATTTAAATAATGTTAATCAGTAAGACTTTTGTGTGCGGTTTGAACACATATGAATTTCAGCTATTACCTTTAGATACAGCATGATAATTTAGAAATGTTAAAAATAAAAGTAAAAACGTGAAATTTTTAAAATTTCAGCAAATTTTAGAGCAGATGTGCGATCAGAAGATATAAACCAATTTCGTTTCTTTTTTCACATATTTTTCGTCACCTAAATTCACAACTTTTCCGCGTTAGTATGAGTTGAAGAAAAAAAAAATGCTTGTATCTCCCCACTCTATTAGTTATAGAATGCACATGTTATGTTTCGGCACATGTTCAACTGTTTCGCATATACCTAAACTGAAACTAAAAGCAACTTGTAATGGTAAGACAATTCTCTACCACATTAGTGTTGATTAGTAATGATCATGGTTTCAAAAACCATTAATACTCGATTTTGTCAAGTTCCGATCAAACACTGCATTAAAAAAGATAAATAAATAAATAAGTAAAAAAAAAAAGCCATTAGCTAAGCATAGTAAAAGAAAAATAATATAAAAGATGAAAAGCTTAAACAGTCATTTTTGTGGATTTTTCGTGACACCCTCCTCCACCCCCAATAAGGAAATACAAAAAATGGAAAATAATTTTCTGGATGAAGTAATCTGATAATTGGAAATTTTAAAGTACTTCTCGGAAAAGAAAAAAAAATAATAATGAACAAATGATCAAAATCTACACCAGCATTGTTAAAGTACACTTTCCTGATACTATTTTGTGAAATTACCTAATATTGCGATATATAGTACATTCGATTTTTCAAGCTCTTCAACAAAATCGTGTTCTATTTAAAACCAAAATTTCTTTTTAAATCTCGTAACTGCAGCAAACTGGACAGAAAAATAAAATTTCTTCCCAAGTTAGCATATATATTTATTCAAGAGTATGAAATGAACAACATAACTGAAAAATAAAAAGAGAACGAAAAAAGAAAAAAACCTTGGGATTCATTTAAATTCCTTATTTTTATTTATAGTATTTGACATAATGAGTCTTTATTACTATTGCAACATGACATTGTATTCATGAACAAAAGATTCCGAGAGATCTTCGCCCAGGAGAAAGGGGAACGCGCGGCAGTTTGACCCCCCCAGAAGGAAGAGGGGTGAATTCGCCAATCGCCTTATTCGGGACCACGTGCGACTCATCGCCACTCCTACCAGCTCCCGATCATTTTGGTAACAGCGAAAGCATAGGGGTGTCTAGTCTATGAGTATATTTTAATGTCTTTGGGTTTCACATTGGGTGGCCACTACTTTGGTACTAGACCAGGGCGCCCAAAGAAATTTTTCGTGGGGTGGGGGGGATGCAGTTTTAACACTTGTAACAATTCGAGTCCTATTTTACTTTGTGATGCAATTTTGCTCACACCATTAGACAATGTAAGAGCAAGCACCCTACATTGCCCCCCTCCCTTATGGGCGCCCATGCTTGGTACTAGTAAATATAGTAATAAGAGATGTATTTATAGCTAGTGTTTTTCAGAATTCCTTTTAAATGTGACTTTTACGGTAAAAGAAAAAAGAGTTAACAAAGGCAAGGCATGCCATGTGACACTGACAGTACAGAAAGATAGCAGTGGCATACCTTTTTGTATTTTCTCTTGGTAAATTCTCTTTCATACAACTCTCTATAAACGATGCAATTGGGTATCGCAACTAAAGGGGAATTTTGTTCCCATTCTTTTAACGTGCGTAATGATTTTCAGTACCTTGGTATTAAGTTCACAGATCAATAGTTCAACTTAAAAAGAGGCGAAAAGCCTTGAAATCCAACGTGACTCAACCTAAACACATACATAACATTAGGCCAGGCAGAGCACCGAAATTATTACGAAATCACCGCTCACTGTAATGAGTAGACGTGTTATATAAAGGATAGAAAAAAAGCTCAAAAGAAAATAATCGACAGATGGAATGAGAAACAGGTAGAAATGACCATAAGTATAAGATAATGTTTAGTTGCATCGAGGACAAACCTAGCTGACAGTGACAGATGGAAAGTCCGCATGCCCCGATAGGTGTTGGCTAGATTCTTCTATCTCAGAAAATAATGGGTTGGGTAAAATGCAAATAGCGTCGTCTGAATGAGATCCGGGATGGCTCCCAGTCGTGAAAAAAACAGAACAAAAACAATAATGATAAAATAATTATAAGCGTTGGAGGAAATACAGGAAATAGTTTAACTTTTTTTTTTTTTTTTTTTTTTTTTTTTTTTTAAATGAAATGTGATTCCCCCTCCTTCTCTTCCAAAATAATACAGGTTTGCCGTTTCTGAAGGTTTCCGGAGTGCAAAAGTTGAAATTATACAAGTTGAAAGCTGCAATTTTAACGGCTTTATTTACCACATACTATACTTGTGGATAAATCCGAACGCGCGGGTTAAATTTATCAGTAAGATTACCATTTTTCATCTTACGCATGGATTTAGCACGCATGTTTGGATTTATCCGGGTGTAAAATGTTTAGTGAATAGAGCTGTAAGTGTATTTAAACCTCCTGGATGTTTGTAACTGGTGCTGAAATTAATCCGTATATCATACACCGCACAAACCACATTTATAGGAGTTTCACAAGCCTATTTTGCGACATTTTATTGATAATTATTTATTTTCTATCAATAAAGTAAATGTATTTTATTTATTTGTTAACTTAAATTTGTTGTTCGGACTTTAAAATATAAGCCCAAACCCATCTTTAGTGTGTGTGTGATTCCTCTATAATTAAAATTTATTCCTTTTTGAATAGTTCTTTTAAAAAAGAATGCCTTGCTTTCAAGGACGGATTAAAGTGGCGAGCGGAGGGGGCGACCTCCCCTCCCGAGAGAAAAGACATTAATGTAAAAGGTCCAATTTTGCTCCCATGAAATGGATTTGTTATGTGAATCTTTCAACTAACCGGCCCCCACCCACAAAATTGCATGAATCCGTCGCTGCTTGCTTTATCCGAAGATACCAGAAAATATAAATAAAGGATGCAGCTTCAATTAATACGTCGTCACCATGGAGACAACATTGTCATTATCTTCTCCCCCTCTAATGATTTTTTTTCCAGTGAGCGGCTGCAAATCCCTAACCCCCCCCCTCCTTGGCTACGCCTCTGGCGCCATGAATTGCGCAATCATCAAAGATTAGATTTTGATTTTTGGTCGACCAAGTTTGTATCTATCAAAAAAATATTCGAGTGTAAGTGAGATTTCCTTTATTGATTTCATAAACATTTGATTTTTATTCGTTTTTATTTTTGCTATCCAGACTCTTTGAAATCATTAGTCGGAAATTTTTTTAATCAGTATGTGGACGGTGGAGAGTTAAGGTTAAATCAATTATTCCTTGAGAAATTAATCAAAGTATTGTTCTTTGTAGAAATAAAGGTTTTGCCCCGGCGCCTTGCTGAGGGAACCAGAAAATGAAGTTTTGCCCCGGGTGACGTAATCTCGGGCTGCTCAACTGCTATCAGTTGCTCAACTGCTCAACTGCTATCAGTTGAGGCACTGATAGCAGTAGTAAATCAGGAAACATCGAGCAGTAATAAAAAATATTTTTGAACCATTTTCTCTTGTGCAGGGCCTGATTAAGAGCACCCGGGGGGGGGGGGGGGGCTCCAGGCATATTATTATTTTGGGACCCTCTATACACAGTAAAAAATACACTGGGAAGAACAAATATAGTCAGATAATATAGACGCACGCAGTGCGTGGATACATTTGAAGGTCTTGCTGATAGCTTCTGATTCCGCGATTTTGGTGGAGATTTATAGATTGATATAGTTCCCTAGGGGATATATTTTTTCAGTCACTATAGGCCAAGCGCGTTACATAAACATATATACGTATGTTCATATACGCACTACACATTCTGTTACCACGGGCTATTTTGAGTTTGCAGATAGTTTTGGGTTATCTGCTCAGATAGTTTATTTTTTTATCTGAGTATGGCTGATATATTTTTGAGAGGAAGCTGCTATAGTTGAAGTTAGCAAATGTGAATTAAAGAAATAACTCCAGAACTCTTCTAGATTAAAAGTGCTATTATTAAACAATTTACTCGTAACACAGTTTTGAGGAAACATACTTTTTTTGTTGTTGTTGTTGTTGTTCAGAAAGATTAGGTATACCGGAAAATAATGTCCTTTATTTACATAAAATTCAAACAAATAAATTTCAACTAGTATTAAATTACAAACAAGCTATGCTTAAGCATAAGACTCGTATTTGTTAAATTTTAAAGCGAGGATTTTAGAGATAATTTGTTCTTTCTTTCAAGGAAAATGGCCAAACTCCCCCTTTTTTCACGCCTACCCTTCTTAGAGGATTATATTCGGAATGTTCTGAAATCAATTTTTAGGTATTGTTATATTTTACAGCAAGAATTTTATGAATATCTCATTTCTTGTTTGAGATTCACTCAGAATATGTGGAAAGAACGTTATGGCTCCTTAAGTTACGAATTTCGGAAAATGCTGTCCCATCTAGCAACTACTCAAAAAAAAAAAAAAAAAAAAAAAACCTCGCGTGCCAAATTTCGTACAGTAAGTTTTGGCTTGGCAAAATTGACATGCGAAAAAATGTCATTTACTTTTTGGTCACACACCGACTAACTGGTGAGACCGATCCCTCCACTAATTAGGACATAACAAGTCTTGAGATTTTGGATGATCTGATGAAAATTCCAAAGTCTGCCTTTCAGTTGCGTTCCTCCGGCAATGACTACTCCTCCTGAGGTCAGTCCGTATGTTGTATAGTGAGTCTGAGTGAGTGCGGTCAGTTGGCGCATGGCGACGTTTTTCGGACAGCACTCTGCCTTCTGCTAGCCAAATGGGTGTAATTCGATGGTCAGTGGCAGTGGCGTAATCATGCGGCTGGGGGGGGGTTGGGGGTTGAACGCCCTCCCCCCTCCCTGAAATGAGAGAGACAGTCACGAATGGTCAGTGGGTCAATCAAAATCCAGACCTTATGTCGAGATTCTGCCTGCCTCCAGGTCCCCACCATGGCCGAGTGGATAAGACACTCAAAATGGTAGACGGCCGAAGTGTGATGGACCCGGTTCGGGCACCGTCGAGCGGCTGTCGATCTGACGGTCTGGAGTTTTGATCGGTTTTCTCCAGATGTAATGTTAATATGTGTTAAAAACCCCTCAGAAAGTACTCCGAATAAGGCAGTCCCATCCTAAGCAGATACCCCTCGTGCAGATTTGTCTTAATACACACAGTACAATACTGCCTGCCTCCAGACAGTCTGACGCGAATGTCAGACACTCTAAAGACAGTGGCGGCTCCTCCATTTGAGCACATGAGCACGTGAACCCCCAGAGGAAAAACTAAAAATTAACACATTAACAAATTAAATTAAAAAAGAAATATTAAGTACACTTCTAGATTTTTGTGAATTTAAAGCCAGAGTTTTACTCTCCCCCACTCCCCCACTATTATTAAATACGCTTATTATAGCTAACGCACTGTATCGTAGGTTACTACGCTATTGTATTTCGTCGCTCACTCGCACGCACGTGCGATCGGCCAAATGGCATTCTGAACCAATCTCTGAGAAAAGACGCGGAGAGAGGTGCGGGAGAAGTAAGGCGCTGTCACAGAATTTACTGTGCTCATGGACGATTTTTTTTTGCCGTTATCTCTTCCGGATTCTCCCTTGGTTTCTTATGTTCGGTTAGTTAATCCGTTTTTTTTTTCTTTTTCATTTTCTTCTTATTTTCTTTATTTTTATCATTTTTCACTACAGTATTTTTTACGAACTAGTGTAACTAATTAAGATTGGAGTAAAATAAGTGTTTCGGAGCTAAAGCAATTAAATTTTTCAATATTATCCTTTGAGAAAAAAATTGAAATAAAAAATCAAGACAACACTTTTGTTAAAACTTATCTTGGTGACGAAATGTAGGACCAAAGATTTACTTATTTTCTTTCAATTGCATGCATTCTTTTCCTGCTTTGCTGGACATGGAAATGTATTTTAACTTGTAAGGTGCGTCGTATCTGCAAATTTAATTTTCGAAATTTATTTTGTGAACTTCCATTAAAATAACCCACGAGCAGCCACTGGTGTAAACAGCGAGCTAAGTTTCCTATAGCTATTGTGTGAATCAGTGGACTAGCCAGAAATTTTTCATGGAGGGGGGGGGGGGTTACGACTACTGCACCTCACATGTACGTGTATGTGATAAGGGAGTGAAGAATATACATTTTGTATGGCAAAAAATTCCGCATGGGAGGCTGTGACCCCCTATCCGCCCCCCTTGGCTACGCCACTGGTGTGAATAATTAATTAAAAAAAACACTACATTATCCCTTTTTTACGAAGAACAACAATTTATATATGAAACCGACATTAGAAATTTAACTTACACTCGAATGCCTTTTTGAGAGACCGAAAACTTAATTTTTCATTTCATCATTTTTTTCATTAAATGATAAATTACAAAACTTCATCCGTTATATTAACAGAGCATAGGGTCAGATGGGGAAAAATGGTAGGAAAATCATGTATTTTTTTTAAAGGTCCTAAAATCAAAGTGTTAAATTTATGTTAATTAAACTGTTGATGCATATTACATACACCCTCCAAAAAAAGTATTCGAGCAAGTGAGAAATTTCCTTCGTTGATTTCGTATATTAAAAATTATTTATCATAGAATATGAATTAGGCTATGTATAAATATGACTTTCCACATTTCTATCAAGTTATGTGTTTATCAAAAACACAATTATTATTCGCAAATCTAAAATAGGAAATTTCTCTCTTGCTCGAATACTTTTTTTGGAGGGTGTACATTTGACTTATATAGATTGAAATTAGCATAACTTTTTAATGTTATCAAAATACTTTTGGTTAGGCAAGTATTGATACCCCCATTTTAACCCACCATGGGAGAAAATGGGGTTAGTACAAAAGTACTTGTGTATCTTTAATAAAATAATGTTATTGCTATGAATGAAAGGAAATACCGTCTCTCTCATTTAATGTTTTCTTAATATACTTCAAGGAAAACTCACAGAAAAGAAAGTTATTTCCCAAAATATTAGCTAAAGAAATGATGTCCAGGATAATCAAATTCAGGTTCACTCAGGATACGGCAAAAGTTACTTGGTTCCACAAGGGGGTGTAAGAAGGGGATGGCTGATTGAGCTGTAGACACCTCCGAAATAAGTAAACATAAGATAAAAAAAGATTACGTATTTGTGGAAAAATTTGAGGTTCAGCTACGTACCTAAGACACATTTAATATTTTCTCTAAGGTAAGTTTCTGCAACTCATTATCCAACTGCAAAGATTTCAAATTCGATTTATGAATTTACTTTTTCTTCCGTTTTTTAAATTCATTTTTATATGCGAACACTTGTAGGTAAAGTAAAGGGTCCCCCCCCCGCAAAAAAAGATATGTTAGATCGATTTTTATAAGCTATATTGCATAGTAGCTTTTTGAGTTCTCCAGTAATCTCAAAAAAAAAAAAAAAAAAAAAAAAAAATTCTTGGATACACTACTGGTTCTACAAAATTAATTTCTACAATAAAGAGTTAATTAAAATGTCAGTTTCATTATTTATAACTGTTGCTTCAGGAATGTTTAACTAAAGGAGAAAAAGAAATATCAGTATCATATAGAACTTTGCAATGTCTAACCATACCTCCCCCCCATTTTACCCCACCGCAGAAGAAAAAAAAATTAAAAATAGAAATTACAATTTTATTCTTTATTTTTTTTAATATAATCCAGTTCTTTTGAAGTCTCTCTACTAATATATATCAAAATATAAATGCTTTATCTAATTATAAGGAATCCAGAAGAAAGTTTTTCAATACCGCTTGTTTACAGGCAGTATGTTTAGAGCAAAACAAAAAGTTTGGGCAGATTAAGTGTTGAAATATCCTAAAACTTAAATAGAAGTACTTGTTATGTTGTTAAAAATATCTCCATAGAAAAGAAATATTGAAAAATCTAAATTTTTACGGTGAAAAGTATTTTTTCAATAAACCCCCCCTCCCACCATCAAAATTCCCCCCCCCCATCTGACCCTATAGTTAATTTATTTTTATAGCACAATTTGAAAAATATAGATTAGAATGTTTGATGAACGACCAATAGCAACTTTGAAAAGAAACGGGATTGACAAAAAACGAAATTTGATTTTCAAATTAGACGCCCGAGTAACCCGAAACTTGAAAATAGTATGAAAATGCCGTTTTTTGATCAAAAAAGTCGCCCAAGTTAACTAATCTTTAAATTAGTAGCAAAAGTCGTCGGTGGACACCCTGCGACCATCCATAAGTAAGGGAAGGCAGAATCACACTTTTTGAAAAAGGCTCCTCTTTTAAGAATTGTTTCTGGAAGTTTCAAATCTGATACAAGTTTATCCCTTATGTGATTTAATGTATGATCGAAAACTCATGACTTTTCTTTGGAATTACGGCCTTATATAAGCTCTAAAAGCCGTAAACCCGAATCTATCCGTAAAGTCTCTAATTTACGGGAAAAAAATCATTAAAAATGTCAAGTACAAAAGAAAACTTATCCTACAAAAACAGAGAAATTTAATGCCGAATTCCCAGACTTGGAGCAACACGAAACTGCCTTTCACTCTATGGAAGCTGAAGGGGGAAAATGACAGCAGCCAACGCAATCCCATGATCCTATGCCATGTACTAGAGAAGAGAAAGCGATTGAATATAATACAATACACCGTCTTGTCTCTATTGAGGAGGCTCGGCTCATCTGATTTTCCCTGTAATGTGGGAATTTCGACTGCTTATCCTTGTCACCTTTGTCCATGCGGTGAAATGGACTCTTCTGGGGACTTCCGCTATTCTTGCTTCCGGTCTGAATTCGGATCGGAATCCGTGATTGTTTTGTTTATTTATTATAGCATGTGTTTTTTTTTTTAAATTATGTGTTTTATTTTCAATATAGCGTGAAGTTATTAATCGTATAGGATAGTAAACAAATAATTATACGTTGATCATCAGGCGTCTATTAATAGTTGTGCAATTTTTTTTGTTTCCCAATGAATGTGGACGGCCTCTTTTGTGATGGGTGTTTTGGAATTGCCCACACAGTGTTGAGAGGTGAGTGTGTTTTCTTACTTTGACTCATAATACTTTCATTTAAAATATTTGTTCCAAAACTTAAACTTCTTTTCACTGCTGAATGCGATGTGCCCACGTAAAATTATTAAGGCATTTATGCCTATGCTTGCTGATTTAACATGTTGCAATAAACATATGTCGGGATGTAGTCGTAAATGCAGCTGGATTCTCCCCCTCGTCCTTAACACGACAAATGTTTTAGCTTCCCTAGGAAAAATCCCAGGTTTTTGCTTCAGAAATGAAATCATCAAGGGGATGGGGCTATATCCCACCCCTTTTTCATACACAAGTGTTTACCAGGGGATGTCCAGGATTTTTTTGGGGGGGTGGGGTGGGGTGGGGGAGGGCGAATATATGATAATGTAAAATGTAGCTGTGCATAAATAAACGAAATTGACGTTCGACATTAATCTCTGAAAGATCGTGTGTAAAAATATCGTGGGGTACATACCCCTCCCACGCCCCTCATGTTTACAAACACCATACATTGGCGCTTGTGCTCGTGAATCAAGGCCTATTGACTCCTTTAGGTTCCTAGGCCTATAGTGGGATGCCCTGCGTGAGGGACTTTCTAAGGGAACCTAGCTCGTATTTACGCTTATGTAAACCAAATTTGCTAACTGTTCAGTGTAACTGTTAATTTATATATTTTCTAGTTTCGATTTCTCGGACATGGAGTGCAAGACAGGAGACGGAGGGGGGGGAGGGTCATGGGGGTTTGATGATTCCCCTAATCCCGAAATTTTAGTGGATCAATTAGTAGTTTATTTCCATTGATCCTGGGGATCAGAAACTTATTAGTAAAATTTTAGCTCTACATATTCCCCCTCCCGGATTTTTCTTTTCTGCGTACGGTTTTAATGGAGTGATGAAGAGCATGTTGTTTATAGATTAATTGCACTCTAAAATATTGAAAATCAAGAAATATACTGAAAAATTGCCATAGCTTAACTATATGTTTGAAAATATCCTCTCGATCTGTACCATGCACAGTTTTTCCTTTATGTTTCGTAAAAAATAACGATGGTAAGGAATGATTATTTTGTATTTTTTTAAAGACTGTTAATTGGTATTGCATTTGTCAAAAGCAGCTATTTCTTAAATAATATTGCAGAGCCTTATTTTGCTTCCTGCCTTAGTTTAGCCACTTCACTGCTGATTACTCAGACAAATTGGCGGGTCCAGAGGGGGCTACAGGGCACGTGCCCCCCCCCCCAGTCGAATTAAATTCACAATGTAGACGATTGACTTATTCTGTAAATTCGCCGACTCAATGGGTGGGTTCAAGCACCCACAGAAAAAATCATAGGTGAGAACCCACAAAAGTTTTAAGCCACAGTATTACAGGGTTTCTACAGACCTGGAATGCGATTTCTTATTCAAAACTAGCAATATAACTTAAATTACTGCTCTGTCTCAAGAATTACTTCATTTTACTGAGTGTTGGATCCAGAAAGAAATTCCGTTCTAGGGACTTAATGTTTTTTCTTTCTCTAATAACTGCATTTTTTATTTTTACGAAAGTTAATATTTTACAGTACAGACTTGGTTCGTCGGGTGCTACGTGAACCCCCATACCCGGATTCACCAATGGGCTAGTCGGTTATCCCTAGTTTTAAAAAAATGGAGAGGGGATATTCACTCAGTGGCTATTGTCTCCGGGGCGGCCTTTTACTGGCCGATTTTTTGAAAGTTTCGGATTTCTGTCGCCCCATCTTAATTCTTTACCTATCACCCCAGTGTCGTATCTAGTGTACGGCAAGTAGGGCACGTACCATGGGTGACACTTGTAACAAGAAGCACGGTTTCTTTGTGACATTAATGCAATAAGAGCGATTTCCCTTTCTGCACCTATACCGAAAAGAGTTATCTATACAAATAAAATTAGACTTTTGTTTGTACAATACTTGGAATTAAAAAAAATAATAATAATTGAGATTTCTATCCGTTTCACTTATTATTTATCAAGCCCCTGGGAATCCAGTACGACCGTCACGCACACACACACACACACACACAAAAAAAAAGTTTGTCGTTCTGTCCGTGAAGCTTTTTTTGTTCGCACATTATACCTCAAAATGACTGAAGGGAGTGAAATGAAATTTGATGACATGATAGGTGGTCACTCAACTTAAGCTATATCGAATAAAAAAAAAAAAAATGAGAGTTTGCGAAAATCGTTTCCTACATTTGTGTTCGCGCATTACGTAAAAGTGGCCGAAGGAAATTAAACTTGTTGACACGGTAGGTGGCTACTCAACTTAAACTATGGGAAACGAATTTTTGAAAAACTTAGTTTAAATTTTGAGATTTTGCGAAAATCGTTTCAAACTGCGTACATTTGTGTTCGCGCATCACGTAATAGCGACGAAAGCGAATGAAATGACATTTGGTGATATGATAGGTAGTTACTCAACTTAAACTACAAGCATCTAATTTTTTTAAAATTTCGATATTTTGCGAAAATCCTTTCAAACTACGTGAATCTTTCTTTGCGCATCGCGTAATAATAACTAAATGAAATGAAATTTGATGACCTGATAGCCGGTTGCTCAACTCAAACTATAGGCTTCGAATTTTAAAACATTTTGATTAGATTTTGCAATGTTGCAAAAATTGTTTCAAAATGCGTAAATTTTTTGTTCCAGCATCACGAAATAAAGACTAAAGGGAATGAAATATTTGGTGACATGATAGGTGGTCACTGAACTTAAAAAAATAGGCATGGAATTTTTTGAAAATTTTGATTAGATTTTGGGAAAATGATTTCAAAATCCGTAAACAATCGTTTGCGCACCACATAATAACGACTGAAGCGAATGAAATGAAATTAGGTGACATGATAGGTGTTTACTTAATTTTAGGTTTTGAAAATATTTTTTTAAAAATGTTCCATTAGATTCAGAGATTTTGCAAAAATCTTTTTAAAATGTGTAAATATTTGTTGCGTATCTCGTATCAACCACTAAAGCGTATGAAATGAAATTTGGTGACAGGATAGGTGGTCACTCAACTTAAACTATAGGTGTCGCAATTTTTAAAAATTTTGATTATATTTTGAGACTTTGCAAAAATTTATTCAAAATGTGAAAACATTTGTCCATTACGTATAAACCATTGAAACGAATGAAATAAAATTTCGTAATGTCACAGATGGTCACTTAAACTGTGGGCTTCAAAGTATTTAAATCCTTTTTTTTTATACATAAATTTTGAGATTTTGTGAAAACTGAATACATGCTTGTGCCATATTCCTCAAAAAATGTCAGTGGAATAGAATTAAATTTGGGATTATGTTAGATGCAAGTTAAATTAAACTAAAACTCGCGATGCCAAAATTGCTCTAAATATTTTATAGTTTTTGAGATATTGTGAAAACGGTGTAAGTGTTTGTTCTCGCATCCCTTAAAATGGATTACACAACGAAGTTTAGCAAAATGATCACCAACGACTAAAACAAGAAATGTGGGAATTTTTTGAAAAATGTGAATATATTTAAAACTTTTTAAAGAATGTTTATTTGCTTTTTTTAGATTTTGTGAAAATCCTGCATTTTTTAAATTTTTTTTTTTTTTTTGAGGCATAATGTTAAAATATCTACAGTGAATCAAACAAAATTTAGTTACAGGTTAGAGATGGCGGACTACTTAGGTTCGGTCGACTTTGAAAGCTCATTCAACCTGAATAAAACTTTAATTTTTAAAATAAAAAGAAATTCTATTGTCAATTTTATTCATCATTTTTGCTATTTTCCAACCTGCAATCCTTTAACGATACACAGCAAAATTATAGCAGCAAAGTTATAATTTTGCTTTCTATACTATTGCCAATATACTAATTCCATTATTTGTACTCCTACAATGCTGACGAAAATTCGGGCTTTTTGGAAATTTCCATTACACACTAACCCGTCAACGACGGGTACTGCAGCTGGTGCAGAAATAAATTTATTATTCATTAGAAATTATTTGTTGTGAACTGGTATCTTGCATCAAATTAACCCACTAGTAGCCGTGAAACGTACAACTGCACTCTTCTAGAGGCGAAATATTTTATGTTGACGATTCGAACTACGGCTTAAAGAGATTATCGTTTCCGATACAGATTCCGAACAGAACACAAGGTTGTGTCAGTATCGCAGCCTGTAAAAGGAATACGTCTTGTTCACTCGAAGTGAAGATGAACACACATATTAACTGTATAATCTGCAACTACACTAGATGAAAAAAACTTAATGAGGAAAATGTCGATATGTGTTCCTGTATAGAACTCTAACCACAACCAGCACGATTTTACGTGTAGAGTCGCGGCACGCAAATCAGATGAAAATCACTGTTCCATGTTATTGGATTACGGCCAGTTAGTTACATGTGGGCTCTAGGCCGAGGGGTGGGCCCCTCCGTGGAGGTCTTGCTAAGGGGTCCTAACCATAGACCCCTTTGAAAGTATTTACGCTTAGTTTCGAAGAAAACCACGGAAAACTCCGAACGGTTAGGTTGGCGGACGCGACCTGGTTTTGAACCAGGCACCAATTCACTGTTCTAGGACAGGTATTCCGTTTCTTTATCATAAAGTAGTACGTCCCAATAAGGGACACCTACGGGAATAGACATTTTGTCCCTTAAATAGAGCTGTCCCTTATTCAGAGGTTGCATATTTTTTTTTAAAAAATGTCATTTAATTAGAAATCTAGGTTGTACTTTAAATAAATTTTGTATAAATAAGTATTAAGTAGCATAGCCACAGTCATAGGCGCACCCACGGAGGGGGCTATGGGGGCTGAAGCCCCCCCCTAAAGGTGGGAAATTAGAAGTGAAAAGTATTGAAAATTGTCACTAATGAGTTAAATATTTTCTTTTTAAAAATTGTCTTCAAATTATTTCTAAAATACATTTTACCAAAAAAAAGATGTTAGTTTTTAAATAAAAACTTACAGTTAGAGCATGAAACACGGTTTAAATTTTCCAGAGCCGGTTATAGGGCTAGGGTGGAGCGAACGGTGCGACCGCACCGGGCGCCATCTCTCTGTGGGAGCCAAAATGACTTACTATATTATCTACATTATATATATATATAGGTACTTTTCCGTTATCTCGACACCACCCAAATTTGGCGACTTTTTTTGTCGCCAAGTAGCTACGATGTCTTTAGGCGATTTTTCCTGTCCGCAATTACCTACCGGATATTTATTTCGCCTTAAACATTTTCAGTGCCTACAAAACAAACATTTTAACATAAAATACAAAGTCAAAAATGTAAACATACAAAATAGACTCACCATTACATACGAAAAATTTCAATGAATGTTAAATCATAATATGAACAATTCATAAAACGTATTACTGTTATAAAACTAAAACGATAAGTTTCAAAGCAATGAATATTTTAAATATCGACACAATACGACAACGAAATTACCTACGGGATTCTCTTTTTAACAAGTTCATTGACACACCGAGCATGTGCAAGGGGGTTTGACTGCTATACTAATTGCATTCACCAATTTCTATATCCTGAAGATTCTACACAAATCAAAATATCGGCAATTCTACACAAATCGAAATATTTTAAAACATACTCAAATTTTCAGCTTCTTCTTGCAAATTCCAAACGTTTCAATTTGAAGCTCAAACCATGAAGACACACAATTTCAAAATATACATGGCGGCATTCACACTTTACAAAACAATTCCTTTAACAACTCTGCCAAAAACTTATTTTATCATCTACATTCGTCGCCACATTTCCTATTAATTCATATTTATACAAATATATATGTAAAAGCAACACTCACCTAAACTGAAGTAAATATGGCTACACACGCTTATACATACTACGCACGTTTATACATCAATACAACAACAGGATCGCGGAAGGATACAAAACAGTTCTTCTGATTCCAAACACATAGTCTAGGCCTATGCAAGATTAATAAATCAAATAGGTTGACGAATACAAAACAGAAAAATACGTTATCTTTTACTATTCAAACACAATCAAACATACTACGGACACAGAAGCAACGTTAGTAAACAAAACAAGCTCGCCACACGATTCAGGATACACGTTTGCGTATGAATAAACAACACACTCGGAGATTAGTACAATCAGTACGTCGCATTATTTGTTTCGCTTTCCTTTTCAAACAGTAGCGCTTGTACTACGCATTAAGAATCCGGGTTACCAAAAAAAAAAATGAAGATCCCCGCGCTAACGAGGATGGGTTACCAGAAAATATTGTCTCCAAGCATCGCCCTCTACTGCCGGGAAAAAATCGCCAAATTTGGCTGGTGGCGAGATAACGGAAAAGAACCTATATATATATATATATATATATATATAAACTAATAAGTAAAACACAAAACATACTGCAAATAAGACATACCTCGCATAAAAATATAACAGCTATAAGCAAGAATTAGAAACCACATTTTGAAAAATTAATAAAAGCTAAGCCAAATAAAGTGCAATAATTAATGTGAAAATAGAATGGAACGGAAATTATAACCACTGTCACCATCTTCAGGGACCACAAACACTGGATTATAATTAAAAGCAAACAAAATAGTGGGGTTTCGGTTGTGTGGCATATCGAAAGAGATATTAACTCCACGCGTTCTAGGCCCTACCCTACTATATAAAGGAAAAAAAGTAATCAAAAAGATAACAAAAAATAGAAATAGCAATTATGTTCTAATTTGGCGCTTTATATCCAATTTATCCACTCTTTCATTGCCTTAAAAGGCTATAATTAAACACTTTATCCGGTATAAGCTCGTTAATTGGCACCATGTGCTATCTACTTTTTTATTTTTATATTTTTTTTCACTTTATCATTGGATTATCTTGGGATTTCACTTTACGTAAGTAAGCTATTATATATTATATATATATATATATATATATATATATATATATATATATATATGTAACATTACAAGTCAAAAGCCTATGAAAATCCCATATTTCTGGAACTACGCAGTTTAATCCAGTTGGAACAAAGAAATCCGCGTTCAAAAACTGCAATTAATACACGGTCCCCTACAATTCCTTTGTAACTTTGTAGACGGTCCCGGCAGCCAGCCACATAGGCGTCTTGAAAGTCATAACAAACCCTGGGAAAACAGCTGCCCAGTTTTAGCTTTTGGCCAATGGTTGCAACGCGTTTGAGGTCATGTGTCATGACGTCCAAAGCTTTTATAAGGACCTGCGACAGATCAGGAGCAGATTTTCCCCGTGACCAGCGTTGCCAGGTTTGGCTAATATTAGCCAATTTGGCTATTTTTGATCACGCTTGGCTAGAAAATTTATAAGGAAATTAGCCAACCCGGTTTTGGCTAATTTTTGGCTATTTTTATCGAGGTTGCAAGACATTGGCTAATATTATCTACTTTGGTTATTTTTTTTAGCATTTTTGACTCGATAAGTTTTTGGCAGAAATTTTCAATTCAAACTTTTCAGCCTTAGCAGGAAAGAAAATCAGTTAGCACAACCAACTCCAACACTGACACTGAGAGAAAGGCAGTGGCGTAGCGTAGGTTTTTCCCGCTCGAGGTAGATGCCAAATATGCCTCTTTCCACGCAGTGGTGGGAAAAACGACTTTTTTTTTTTGTTGTTGTTGTGAGCTACAACTTCTGCTACTTTTCGAAAAATGTATATAACTACAAATACAACTACTTTTTGATGTGGTTAGTTGCAGCTACTTTTGAAATGGAGTGATGATGTGTATTGCGTATACTTTTAGATTTTATTATTTATTTTTAATAATTATATATATATATATATGTATGTATATTTAAAAGAAACATTTATACATACCGTGTTTACTCGCGTAATAGTTGCCCTCCCATAATCGTCGCATCCCCGTTTTGAAGAAGAAATAGCTTTAGAGTTACAATATTATGTAGTAGATTCTCCCCGCATAATAGTCGCTCCTAGACTTTCACCATGAAAAATTTGCCCCAAAATATGTGCGACTACTACACGAGTAAACAAGTTGTATATGTATATCGTAACCAGCAAATTCATGAAACAAGCGGCAATATTACCAACTGCAATACTCCACAGAACTGAAAATCACCATAGTCAATTACATAATATAAGCAAGATAATGAAGATCATCCATCATTTTTGAAGTGCGAAAAACACAAAAAAGGGATAGAATAGAATTTATTTATTTAATACAAATATAAATAAATTATTGTCTATTTTATCTTTTATTGAAAAGATTAAAACTATATGTTAATGAGAAAAATACTTCTAAAAATTATCGTTAATGAGAAATAAAAGTAAAACTTCTTTAATTTAATCTAAAATTTTATTATCTTAGTTTTCCACATGGCAAAATCTTTAATAATACTATCATCAATATAAATTGCATCAGTTATTTTATGCTCTGTAGCCAGATTGGTTAATCTTAGAGTACTCATTGTGGATCGTAAGTATTTTTTCTTTTAAACTTAAGTTTGAAGAAGTTTATCTCACGTCACGGTTGGCAATGCTTATAGCTATCGCAAGAAATAAAGATAATTTCAAGAGCTTAAATTGCATAATGAATTTTAAGAAATCGTATGGACTTGAATTCATTACATCATTTTCATTCCCCGTAGCAAAGAATTATTCAAAGAATCTTCGAATTTTACAGGCGTGGACAACAGAATTTTCTTAATCTAGTATCATAAATTCTCTATTATTATAATTCATTTTTGTGTTCTATATTTTAAAACTAAAAATATTGAACAAAACATCTAATAACTTAAAATAGTTCTCTGAAGTTTTCTACAAATTTCAAATTGAGAACGAAACTGGGGAATTACATAAAATGTTATTTACAGAAAAAAGGGGAGGACTAGGGTACTTAGTGCTATCCCTGCAAACGTAAAAAGGCGCTCCCGTTTACTTTCGCCCAAAGAAAATCCTTTCGAAGACGGCGCCCCGATGCAATGGTTACCTTGCTTACGGTATCAGTCCGTCCCTGCTTTACAGACGAAAACGAAACCATAATAGCCCTAATCTATATCCAGCGTTAATATAAAAAGAAAATGACGAAGATAATTTTAAAATAGAAACGCAGGTGCTAGGTAAAATGACAGGGGAAAAAAAAAGTCATAAGTTTTGATAGCTGAAATAAGAAAAACATGATAATATAAACAAAAGCGGAAATAGTTTTATTTAAAAAATTGCTTGAATTTATGTTTGTCCGATAATAAGTAGATTTAATCTCTTAACCCTCTCGTCACCGAATTATAAAAAATCAGAGAAAAAAAAAATCTGTCTAGCATTGAATGCATCTGAAATACTATTATAAATCATGCACAAATATTTTTTTCTAATGTCGATTCATATTTGATTTTTCTAATATTAATTTCTGCATTTTCGAAGCATTTTGTTATGCTAAAATGAATTTAAAAGGATGCACCTATTAGGTAAAGGTTGAGGAATAAGAAAAAACTATACTTACCTTAAAAAGAAAAAAAAAAACGGTAAAAAGGCAGCGTCAATATTTTTTTAATTTTTCTCCCGAAACAATGAAGCGAAAACTGTAAAAAATGATCTAAATGGACTAGTATTGCAATCTAGTCACGATTTATGCATCTAGTTAAGAGCCTCATATACTTCCTATATTGATATCACTGAAAGAAAAAAATACTAAATTCATCTGTTTTCTCTCTAAATATTGCTATTTGAAGTAGGAGCCTCATATGAGGGTCATGCGAACGAGAAAAATGTCGCCGCTTGGGCGGGCGTTCCCCCTGCCCCCCTCCTTCCTTTCTATATTTCTTATAAACCTTTTAGTTTTGGTTTCGAATCTGGCGAAGTGTGCAACCTGCTTATTGTGTAGTTATGCATAATACTTTATAAAGGTGGCTTTTTGAATTTTAACTATGGGTAAGTGGAATAATGCTTATGACAGTGCAAGTAGGAATTATAATCAAGCTTGGGAAAAAGACCACAAATGGTTATGTTTAAAAGATGGTGCGTGTTTCTGCAAACTTTGTAAATGCACAATTTCAAAGTTTAAAAAGCACAATCTAATAACACATGAAAAAACGGAAAAACACAGGAAGAATGAAAAAATAATGCAATCAGTGAAACCTGTAAATACTATATTCAAGCCTGATGTAAAAGAAGAGCTGAAAGAATTTGAAATTAAATTCAGTGTTGCAGTAGCCTGTCACTGCAGTATACGAGCTGTTGACCATGTAACCGACATCATCAAACATTATGGAAAGGGTAGCGATTTAGCTAATATTAAATTGCATAGAACTAAATGTGCATGCCTTATCCAGAAAGTGATAAGTCCAGCAATCTCTGAGACATTAATGGAAGATTTGAGAGGAAATAAGTACTCTCTCTTAATTGATGAAACAACCGATATATCTTCAACGAAACTTCTATGAATGTGCGTAAAGTTTTTTTCACAAGCTGATAATATAGATGAAAACTGAATTTTTAGGTATCGTGAAAGTAATATCAACTACTGGAGAAGCCCTTTTCACAGAAATTGAAAAGTACTTAGAAGGGAAAAACCTAAATATTAACGATTGTATTGGATTCTCTTCAGATGGTGCAAATAATGTTTGTGGACATAAAAATTCCGTCTTATCGAGGCTAAAAGAGAAAAATCCTAAAATTATATTTGTGAAATGCACATGCCACAGCCTAGATTTGTGCGTCGAGTATGCTTTTAAGAAACTGCCGGCAAACATAGAATATATGATATCTGAAATTGAAAGGTGGTTCAAATTTAGCTCAATTCGTCAAGAAGACTTCCGAGCTATATTTTCAGTAATGAATGATGGTTGCATACAGCCATCAAAATTTATTACACCTAGTAACACCAGATGGCTAGTGAAAGGAAAGTGTATTGCAGTAATTTTGCGGCAGTGGGATAAATTGAAAGCATATTTTTCGTGCATTGCAGAGAAAGAAAGAAATTATCATGCACGAATTATAAATGAAATGCTTTGCGATAGGAAGAATTTCCTATACTTAACTTTCATAATGCCGATTGTTGAGAGTTTCGAGGCCCTTAATGCCTCTTTTCAGGCAACAAATGCAGATAGTGTTAAAGTTTTTGCGGATCTCCAGGCATTTCCTAGATTTCTACAAAATAAGATTGAAAATAACACCTTTGGAAATAAATTTGAGGAAGATCTCCAAAGCTCTGAACTGATTGATTTGGATAAATCAAACTTTAAAAAAAAATGTTTCGATTTTCTGGAGGAGGCAAAATTTCAGCTGGAAAAAAGTTTAAATGACAATTTCAACATCAGTGATAAACGGAAATTATTTATCCCTAAAGAATGCTTGTGCCAAATGAGAACCGAATTAAAAGACTTTCCTTCTTCCATGCTCAGTGTACTTGCGGACAATTACGAAGAGATAGAAAAACAATATAATATGCTTCCGTTTATTGCATGGAAAGACGAATTCGAAAATGGAGAAATCCAAAATGATCCATTAAAATTTTGGGGGAAGGTATTAACGTATGAAAATGCTCTGCATGTGAAATGCTTTCATGAGCTTGCAAAGTTTGCTTTAACGTTTTTTTCAGTACCTGTTAGCAATGCGTTTGTTGAACGAGTTTTTTCTTTTGTTACAAACGTTAAAAACAAACAAAGAAATAAATTAAATGTTCCTATGTTAGATGCAATTTTGAGAATTAGGTGCAGCTTAATTCAAAATAATGACTGTTGCAAAAATTTTAAAGTCACAGACAAAATGCAAAAATTATTCACCAACAAAATGTATTATAGGTTAGAAACTTCTTTTCATACACCAGGACCCAGTACCAGTAATGTAAATAATGATGATATTGATGATGATAGCTTTGGAGACATCACTAATGTACCATTTTAAAATTTACACTTTGGGTGCAATTTAATAAACAGTGGGTTTGTCTTCAACAATTTCATAAAATGAAAGTAAATTTCTAAACTGTCAATTTTAGTCAAGTGCTTTTTTCTAATAAAATTATATACAAAAAAAAAAAAAATAATAATACATTTCATGGCAACATTCTTGTCATTTTATATTGTGATATATAATTTGTTTCTGTAATAAATAAAATAACTTATTGATAAATATAAATTAATCGCAATTAAAATTTTAAATATATCTTCCATAAACATATTTAATTGCTCTATGTTCTAGTAGGTTGAAAACAATCCAGCTTCATGGAAACATTTCACGTGCAACATTCTTGTAGTCATTTTATGTTGTGATATATAATGTGTTTCTTTAATAAATAAAACAAAGAATTCATAAATATAAATTAATCGCGATTAAAATTTTAAGTATATCTTCCATGAACATATTTAATTGCTCTATATTGTAGTAGGTTGATAAAAACAATTCAGCTTCATGAAAACATTTCACATAGAATATTCTTGTTTTGTGATATTGTATTATTTTGTGCAAATTTTTTTTTTTTTTTTTTTTTTTTTTTTGTAAAGTGTAATAGACACGTTTATATCATAGATAATGAATATGTCTTTTGTGATAGATAAAATAAACATGCTTTGTAATGAATAAAATACAATTTTTTTAAACTTTTAAATGAATAAAAAAAATTAAAACTTTCACATGTTTTTTTTTAATTTTAACTCATTATTATTCTCATTTGGAATCTTTTGAAATATAAAAACTCTAGCTAGGAACAATTGCCTCTTCTTTTCTTTCAGCACTGCAATATTTGTTTTAGTCCCTTGCCACAAATAATTGTACAATAAGAACTAAGAAATTATTCAGAAAAAATGTTGCTAAGATTAAAATAACAATATGATACTTTGCCCATATTACCTATGCTCGTCTGAGATTGGATTCTATGAACTGATGAAGAGTAAGCTTTTGTACTACCCGAAACGTGCACATGTATCTATTGTTATATGCGTTTTAAAAAAAGTATTATAGCGTTATTTTAAGAGCGGTAAACATTTTAAGGACCTGTTTGGTTTTTACGAATTAATTATCTGTAAAATTTTCAGCTCTGTTGTTTATAAAATTGTAAAGAGTACAGTTACATGGTTAAGTACTTTTTTTTTTCATTAAATGAATAAATTTGTAAACTTGTTCTTTTATTTGGGTGACTGGGTAGGTTTATTGGGACTTTGTATCTCTCTCTCTCTCTCTCTCAGGAGAGAGAGAGAGAGAGTTCTCACACGGGGGCGAGGGAAGGTTCAACTCCCTTGTGCAAAACTTTAAAAAATAAATTCCATAAATTTTCATTTTTTAGCATAAAAATTATGTCTGTAGCACCCCTAACCTAATGTTATATTAAATTTAATAATGTATGTTTACACAGTAAAAGTTGCAATAATTTACTTATTTAGGTTGTTTTTAACTATTATTAGTACACTCTGTAAGACAAAAGATGAAATTTTCTATGTTGTGTAAATGAATTAAATTGGATTTCTGAAGTGTTTTTGGTACGCTACATTTATCTTATCATTCTTGAATGTATTTACTTAGGACAGCTTCCCGCCCCAAAATAAAATCCTGTCTATATTACTAATATAGACAGAATTTCTCGGGCCATACGTATTTATTCAGGGTGTCTACCAAATTTCTGGAAGTCAATTTCCTGACTTTTGGGAGGTCCCAGGAATAATAGGAAAAAAAATCCGAGAAAAAAATTCCTGACCAATGCAATTTACTTTGGGAAATTGCACAATGCCCCTCTCTTGTCTTTATATTTGCATATTTTGTACAACTTCTTGAAATCAATTTTAACTGAGCTATACAGGATTAAGCTTTCATCAATTGAGAAACAGAAGCAGTCACACTTTCTGATAGAATTAACTAACTGTTCTTGAAAATACGGTCCTAAGCTATAAGTTACCAAGTAAGCTAATTTGTCTTTTACTCTTCCCTCACGATGGATGAGCCCCCATTTTCCCATCCTTATACAAACACATCGCTTGATGCTTTCGCGGTCCCAAAAATGCGTTGCAGTTGCTTCCGGTTTCAGTCTGACAATTAGTGAGAAAGGGTAAAAAAAAAAAAATTGATTCTTTTGGTAAATTTTCCGGACCCATTATCCAATTTCCCGTTTTTTTCCAGACTTTCCGGACCCATTTTCCAATTTCCCGGCTTTTTCCAGACTTTCCGGAGCGGTAGACACCCTGTTATTGTATTGTATGAGAGATTCTTGAGTAATTAATAGGTACCTGTTTTGCTCGTTTGCCTTACCGCATGACCGATTTTGTTTTTATTTGAGGGTTGAGCATGTGCGGAATTCAAGAGCAGAAAATATAAGTTTCTCTTTAAATTTTTAAACAATTGTTTTAAATCAATAGATTTTGAGAGAAAGTCGCCTCTCCCCTCCTCTTATGTAAAAAAAAAAAACTCATCATACTCTATTCTAATTTCATATTCAGCAAAGCTTTATTAAAAATCCGAAAGATGGCGCTGCAATCGCCGGTTTGGCTATTTTTGGCTAATTTTCAGAAGCCGTTTGGCTATTTTCGTAGATTTTGATCTGGCAACCCTGCCCGTGACGCAACTGCTAAGATAAGATGTACCCAGTCGTCAAATAAAATCATGTAATCATACTTGGAGTCCGTCTTATTTCTTCCATGCTTGGTCCGACTACGACTACAAACAGCGGGCGGCCGGGGTCGGCTCTAAGCCAGAGTCTTTACCCAGTCGCGCCGCATCGCCTGTTCTGCCCGTCAACGCCTTACCACCGGTTCCACGACACAACTCCCGTAACGCCTAATGTTACATAGAAGTCGGCAGCGATAAAAAGTCTGCGCGCCTCAACAGCCTTCGCTTCCTGCTCAAACACCGATGATGATCATACGCAGCCAGCTCCTACGACGTGCCTTTACATACATTGAATTCGCACAGGATTGTACCTCAGCGGGCAGGGACCGCAGTGCTCCTTTTTTTCCTGTTTTTCCTTTTTTTTTCAATTGGCTCCTTTTTTCCTATTTTTTTCTTTAAATACAGTTTCACCTCCTATTTTCAGCCTTTTCTTCCTTTTCTTCCTTTTCCCCTCTCGCTTTCCCACAGTTCTCTTTCTTTGATTTTTTTTTTTCTTTCGGAATGACGGTGCCGATAGTGCGGCCAGTGATTGGCTATTCTTATCTGTTGAGGCTTTTAGGAATGAGTCCAAAGAATATAAATATCACTTGCGTGAAGAAGTCCAGCTCCCATAGGGATAATGTAAGAGCAGAAACGCGCGCATACGCGACGTTGGCGGAAACCGTGGTGGTAAAAAAAAAACTTTACAGGGCTCAAATGCTGATCCAAAACTATTTGAGTTAGCTGGGAGTTATTTCCCCCCCCCCCTTCTTTAAAGAAGAAACACCGTTTAAAATTCTTCCAATCATAGTCAGATAATGTAGACGCATGCCGGACGCGGATATATTCAAAGGTCTTGCAGATAGTTTTCCAGTAATTCAAAGTTGTTTTTTTTTTATTTTTTTGGATAGTTACATAAATCTTTTTTAAGTCACTATAACCCAAGCAGAGCTCATTCTAGGCGGGGTCAGCGGGCCGCTGCGCTGATGATTAAAAATTAGACATCCTCTTTTGCCAGAGAAGTTTTATATATATATATATATATATATATATATATATATATATATATATATATATATATATCTACGGAAGCTAAGCTTCGTTATCCCTTTTATTTGTTTTCTCATTTGGTGGGGAGGAATTTACACAACTTTTATGCTAATGCATGCCCGTCTCTGTGGTGAAAAGGGGAGATGGAAATCAACTGTGTAAAAATTCATTCATCTACAATTTTTTTTATTAATGGACCGATTTGTTTGAAATTTTGGGAATTACTTTTAAATGCAAAAATTGATTCAGAGTCCAAATTTTAAAAAGACATCTTAATTTGAACAAAAGTTAGAAATTTGTCAGAACTTTTTTTTTTTTTTTTTTTTTTTTTTTTTTTGTGGTTTTCTTTCCGAGCTAGACTAGGGGAGAAAGATGGGGTTGAGGTTCTTATCTCTTTTCAGGCTGTTTCAATACTGCCACTTATATAGGTGACCAGCTGATTGTTAAAATCAACAAAAGAACACTTATAATGGCTGCAGATAATCCTGAAAAAAAAATTTTTTTTTTGGTCCATTTTCAAAAAAATTAATAAATTACTGGAATATGTATTGAATAACTGGAATAGACATTTATACCATTATATGGTAATTTTGAACATAAGTGTTATTACTAATTTCATGCATTAACTATATTTTAATTGTTTGTACTATTGGATTAATTCTTACAAAGACAAGTGAATGATGAAAAATTGAATGAATTATTTTTAGAAATGTAATAACTTGAAAAATGAAAAAAAAATTTTAAAAATGAAAATTTAGGTTTAGAACAACTTAACTTTATTAAGAGTTTCTTAATTTAGTTAAACTTTTATTGATGATTCTTAACAAGGTGATCAAATAAATAGTTTATTAAAATGTGCTTCTTATGCAAAATGCTTACTTAATTAAGCATTTTCTTGTCTGTTAGGTATGTTTGAGTGATTATTTTTGCTATAAAAAGAAAAAAAAACCTTAATCTTTTAAAGAAATATTCTTATTAACTTAACTATTTATAATTTATTTTAATAAGTTAATTAACGAAGTTACTTAAAATGTAATTCTTTTACATTACTTAGCTTTATCAACTTAATTAATTTTATCAAATTTTTAATAAAGACTAGTAATAAATATATTAATAAAGATTACTAATTATTATTAATCAATAAAGCATTGGTTTACTCAATTTTTTAGGGGATTTTTGGAAATTAGAATTAGGATATGTACTGCCCTTTTTAAGAAACACAATGCCCTTTTAAAATAATGATGCCCTTTTTTAAAACCTTTGTACCCTGCCCTTTTTTCAACTTAGAATGAGCTCCGAGCCCAAGCACGTTGCACACCTGTGTGCGCATATGCATATACACATGTTTATATACGCATAATGTATTTAGTTATCACGAACTATTATGAGTCTGCAGATAGTTTTGGATTATGTGCATAGATAGTTTTTTCTTTTATCTGACTATGTTTCCAATTATAAAATCGGGTAACGATCGGCAAAACAATGTTGGTGTAATTAAAGTTGACCATTGTTAAAGTTTACACTTTTGGGAAAAAATTTATTTATGAAACTTAATTTATTTTAATTATTATTTTGCTATGGGAATATAAATTCAGGAAACAATTGATGAAATAATATTGAATATTGGTTTAATCCAAATCCAGTTGTTTGAATTAGCACTTTTGGGGGAAATTTTAACTTGGAGCAAGCGTTGCTTTTATTATTATTTTGTAATGAGAATCACTGTCACAGATTGAGGAAAATGATGCAAAGAAAGCACAAATGGGCATGCGGGCATTTTTAATAAATTTTTGCAAATTACTGAAACAATCTTTGCCTATAAATCATTCATTTTTGAAAGATCTGGAGCAGCTGCATCCGGCTCTCAGATCCTCTCAGAACTACAGCGCCATTCAAAGCTTATATGTTTGTTTAGCACCGTTAAATTTGTTTAATGAAATTATAGACAAAACAGTTTTGGAATACAAAGCTTACAGATTAGATGATGAAGTTGATCTAATTGTAAAAAGCTTTAATGAACGTACTGATGATGACAGACAGCCAATTGACGGGTACTGGAAAGAAGTTTTCAGTCTTGTTGATAAGATGAACGGAAAAGAAAAGTATTCAAATTTATCGATTATAATCAAAAATTGCTTTTCTCTGTCGCATGCCAATTCTGATGTTGAAAGAGGTTTTTCTGTAAATCGCAGCAATCTGTCTTATGAACGACATAATCTCTCAGAGGCTGCGATTATTGGAATTCCACAAGTTAAAGATACCATTTGGAGAAATGGTACCATTAGTAATATTGCAATTACAAAACAGCTACTTAATGCTGTGACTAAAGTATATGCTGTTTATTCACAAGAAAAAGCGATAAATAAAGCAACTGAAGACATGAAAATGAATGTTAGAAGAAGAAAAAGAAGCCAGTGAATTAAAAAGGAGAAAAGAAAGAAAAAAAAAAGAAAGAAAATTGATGAGAAAGTAAAAGGTCTGCAGGAAGATCTCCAAGCAGTCCAGACATACCTTAAAGAAAGCAATACGAAATTACAGGATGCAATTAAGTAAACAATATTCCGAACATGAAGATTGCTACTACAGCAATTGAAATAGAAACACAAAAAGTTGAAAGTATTACAAAAGAACTAAAAGAAGCTGAAGCTGATAGAAAAATCTTGTAGACGAGACTTTACTTGTGACAACTGTATCAATTACTATTTGGGATTTTATGTTGAAAAAGATACAAGTTAATGGAATTTAAATATTAATTAAAAATTCTCGATAATTAATTTAACAAGAGCTTCATTTTTTAATTCCCGAGTGTCTTGGAAAAACATAACTAAGTAGCAATAGATGTAAACTTATTTATTTATTGTTAGCAATTAAAGAAAAATAACTGATAGAAAGTTGGTTCTTAATAGTTTCTTTTCAATAATAAAACAAAAAGTCTTTTGAATGAAAAAGTAAGTCTTTTGTACTATTATTGTCAAGTCTCTTGAACTTGACAATAATAGTACAAATGGTTACATTCTTATTAATAAAGAGTACCCAGTATTTCTTAAAATTTTTTTAGAAAAGATTCACAGTTAAAATTTTTAATTATGTAGTTTGTTTAGCACGTATTTATAGATAGATTGATCTCCCAAAGAACAGTAAAAAGCTCCTTTTTTTTCTTTTTCTCTCCTTTTTTTCCTATTTTTTTTCCAAAATTTTTGCTTCTGACCCTGTCAGCGGGTCAAGAAGTTAGAAAGCGCTCCCTTCAAGATGAATCATTCGTATTTTTTTTTCTCCACGCCTTCACAGATACATGCCAATGTTTATATTACTGAGCATTCACCACTTCCGGCTTTGCAAGAGAATCCTTCATTTCACCGTTCAGCATTGTGTTTTTTTTTTCCCGACCGGCGCGTGAACCCAGTGGCGACTAACGATATCTCAAATCTGTTTTTTGTGCACCTAAAGTGTTTATATTGTCTTCTATTTTTTTCAACGCCTGCATGAGTTATTTGATTCAACGAAACTTAGCTCTCTCCTTGATTGCGACGACGCAATGCCTGGATGTGACTCATTGACCTCTCCTGCGAATTGTGTGCAAATATGTGTTTTAGATGCAGTGTCTCCTGCAAGCGATTTCATCGACTTATATAAAAGAAAAAAAAAGTTTTTAAATGCGCTTTGAAAATTATCGTTTTGATTTTTTTTATTATTATTTGTGTGGCGAAGTAAGTTGCTTTTATTTTCTAAATACAGAGAATTATTCTTTTCAATACGTACTTTTGATATTATTTTGAACATTCAACATATAGCAACTGAAGACAATTTTGATAATACAGTTTGATTATTTTGTGGTATTTGATGTTAATAAGGTATGAAAAGTTATTTATCTGTTATTGAATATTTGATTACTATGTTTCATTATTACAGTTTTATGTTTAAGAATTCAAAATGAGTACCATGAAAACGAAACTCAAACTAGGATCATTGATTTAAAAAAAAAAAAAGTGTATGGTATTTTGTTTAGTCTTCTATACATGATACTTTTTTTGTTTGAAACTGTATTTGTATAAAATCTAAATATAGCCACATAAGACGTAGAAAATGCGCAGATTGCTTACTGTGTCAACGATCAATTGGAAGAGTTATGAAGTTTTACTGAATCTTTATTTTTTCCTATTATGACGACATTAAAGGAAACCGCAAGGTCTTTGATTGTCTGATGTTTGGAATAATAAATTTGGTAATTTTTTGAATGATTTGATTTTTGAACTAAATAAATAAATATGCGTTTACATTTTTGAGAATCATTTGAATTATTTTAATCATTATTCGAGTCTATAAGAAAAAAAAATATTTTGTGTATTGGAAATTTTATATTGGTACAATAATCGAGAAATTGAGTTTGAATTATGATTATGTTCTTTTTAAGAAGTTGGTTATTGCTTACATAATATCTTGATTTTCATGTCTAATTCGTAATTTACATGCATGCACACCATTCTTTCATGCACATTTCTATAATTTAATTTGTTAGTGTTGTTTGTATTGTTGTTTATATTTACATTTAATAGCTAGCATAGTTTGTATTATTGATTCCTTTGCCAATATTTCAAAATCTTACCTCTAAAAGACAATTGTTTTCTCTTGTAAGGTAGCAGGGAAATAGTGATAAATGATAATGTTACAGGGTTATTTTCAGAAAAGCCCACCATTGTCACAGAAAGCGTTTCTCCGGCTATTTAAAGAGTTAATAACGATTTTCTTTCTCAATAATGTAGATTACGATATTATAATTCACCTGATAAATTCAAATTATATCACGAAGAATGACAATTTTAAAATCCCAGAATCCTATTTATTTGAAAAAAAAAAATTTTTTTTTTTTTTTTGATGCCTAACATCACTTGACTTCACATTAGGTGATTAAACATTGCGTTTTGTCTATCAATAATAAAATGAGAAAAAAAAAACAACAAACTGTGTGTGAATTTTATTTTGGATCCGAGAATCAAACTCCCGATTTTGACAAATTCTAATTCTTTTATCTTTCGTAATTTCTTTCCTTCTTGAAGCCTTCTGTTCTATCACCCACCTCTAAACTTAGTTTTGGAAGTCATCCCAAGTAGCTGTAAATTTTGCTACTCGCTTTTTTTTAAACTTCAGCCACCATTGGTGCTGAGAAACAAAAAAGATGTAGAGAACCCCGACAATGACGAAAGACTTTTTGGGATGGCCACTCCTTAAACCCCCTTTTTCCTTTTTTGAAAAAACTTCCACAGGTATGACGAATGTCCCCCTTCCTTTTTCGCATCTTGTCCTTCACAAGATGTCATTTTTTGGACTGTCATATCCTGTTGGAAGAATAAGTTGGTCCACTACACGGCCACAGCTCCTCCTCCTTATTTGTCAAGGCGCACAGTAGGGAGAAAGCTAAGCATTTTTTTTACACAAACACTTACACACCCCCTACCTGCTTAAGATTAGAAGTTACAAAGCATCTCGAAATTATGGAGTTAGGGTTACACCATTCAAACAAATAGGTGCCTCAAACACACGAGCATGATTACCCAAAAGAAAACCCAGAAAAGCGAACTTAGTTAAAAGAGAAGTGCCATACAATTTGCATTAAAGAAGCCATAAACAGAAAGTAAATAATACAAATCAGAGAACTGATATAAGAAGGTAAAATTGAAGCCGAAGCCAAAATGTTTGAAATGATTTAAATAAATTGAGAAGGTAGAAGTGAAGCCAAAGCCAAACATTTGAAGTTATTTAACATAAATTGTATCCAGTATTTTATAATGCAGTCTGAATATTTTTACCTTTTATTGTATTTTATGTGATGTTTTTTGGGCCCATGTGTTTATTAAAATGTATAGTATGTAAGCTGTTATGGTATATACAACCAAATGTGTTCTTTTTATAGCGTTATACAAGAAATAATTTTAGTGATATTTCGTGTGTGATAACTTTGAAAAAACTCTGACATTTTTGGAACTTTAACAACAGCATCTTCACAAATTGACTGTTGTCTTTGAAGTCCATTGTTGTGGAAGAACTTTAAAATCTTTGTGAACATATATTATTATTTTTCAGCTACCTTATTTTTTTGTACTTACAATAATTAGTCCAGGTAATTTCTAATGTATATTTAATTTTGTTTGAAATTTATCACATCGTGACACATGACCTCAAGTTCTTTTTCTCAAAAAAAAAAAAAAAAATTATTAAGGCTTTTTCCAAATTTTTCTCCCTCTTCTGAGTGAGTCTGCCCTCCAATGCAGGCATTGGTGGTCAGCCTCTTCTCGGACGGGGGGGATATTCTGTAACATTACAAGTCAAAAGCCTATGAAAATCCCATATTTCTGGAACTACGCAGTTTAATCCAGTTGGAACAAAGAAATCTGCGTTCAAAAACTGCAATTAATACACGGTCCCCTACAATTCCTTTGTAACTTTGTAGACGGTCCCGGCAGCCAGCCACATAGGCGTCTTGAAATTCATAACAAACCCTGGGAAAACAGCTGCCCAGTTTAAGCTTTTGGCCAATGGTTGCAACGCGTTTGAGGTCATGTGTCATGACGTCCAAAGCTTTTATAAGGACCTGCGACGGATCAGGAGCAGATTTTCCCCGTGACGCAACTGCTAAGATAAGATGTACCCAGTCGTCAAGTAAAATCATGTAATCGTACTTGGAGTTCGTCTTATTTCTTCCATGCTTGGTCCGACTACGACTACAAACAGCGGGCGGCCGGGGTCGGCTCTAAGCCAGAGTCTTTACCCAGTCGCGCCGCATCGCCTGTTCTGCCCGTCAACGCCTTACCACCGGTTCCACGACACAACTCCCGTAACGCCTAATGTTATATATATATATAGAGAGAGAGAGAGAGAGAGCGATTAATTACCAGACTGACGAACTTGCAGGGGGTGTAGGGGGTACAGAGATGGTTTAGAATCACATAGCAATGCGGGGTCGGAAACGTCGTCTTCATGTACCTGTTAATAATCGCTTTAGAAGAAGTATTCAAGTGATAGTAAACTTTCCGACCATGATTTTTCAAAAACTAATCCCTCTTTCACCGATTGCACTTTATTTCAGAATTGTTTCTTTCATTACATTTATGAATTTGTATGAGGAAAGCCCATTGTTTATGAAACTTGGTTAAGGAATTAGACGCACACTTCAACGCTTCTTCCAAAGCGATTATTAATAGGTACACTAAGACGATGTTTCCGACCCCACATTGCTATGTGATTCTGAACAATCTCTGTGGTGTATATATATTTTCGACGCGAATGAAGGGGGTGGAAAAGTTCCCTTGTTAGTTCTCCATTTCCGGGGTTTGAACAGTTTGCACAAAGAAAACCACGAAAGTCTCATTATAATGTCTAAAATTAAAAAAAAATTAATATCCTTAAAAAAGTACTAAAATTTCGCCTGCATATCAAAAATTTGTTAGTATGTTAGAAAAATATATTCACAGTAAAAATATTTCTTCGTAAGAGTAAAAAACTTAAAATTACAACAACGAATTTAATTATTTGATAATTATGGCTGGTATTGCTTGTAATAAGCTGGTTTCGTTACAGATTTTTTTTAAGGAACTCCTAGTATTATTTCTAGTGAAACTTTTCCAGCTTTTGCACTAGCAAACCTTTTAATTATATTACTTGTGTATACTTTATCTAATTCTTCATGTTCTATTGAAATGATTGATAAATTTGGCAACCGTTCTTGGCTCATTCATGATCGTAAATAATTTTTTATAATTTTTTATTTGGAAAAACTTCTTTCTGCGGAAGCGACTGTAACTGGAAGTGATAAATATATTCATAACGAGATTGCGGTATTTGAAAATGTGTCAGTTAAATTATTATTGTAAATAAAATTTAGTACGTCCTTTGCCGTCATATTCAAAAAAAGTTTTAACGGTATTAGTTCCTCGAAAAGAGATTTACCATCTATTAATTTTAAATGCAAATCTTTGCAATTTTTTAAGATTTCTTTTTCAGCAATGTCAGACTACATGTTTATTTGTGATATAAGTTTAAACATATCATTATATTCCTCTAATATTTCGAATAAAATTGTTGAATTAACAAGATTGTTTATGAATAATGTTGTAATAATAGGCTTGCCATATTTCTGAAATATTCAACCGGGACACCGGAATGCCCCCAGTGTCACGGGTATTCAAGGGTACATTTGCCCGACCTGTGGCTGAACGCGCTTGCGCTCTCAACTGGGAGACGGAAGATGCCTGGTTCGAAACCAGGTCGAGTCCACCGACCTAACCGTTCGGAGTTTTCCGTGGTTTTCTAAGAAAGTTCGAGTAAATACGGGTTAGGATCCCTTAGAAAGTCCACCACGGAGGGAAATCTCCTCCCCTTGGTCCAGATTCCTGCCATAACACTACATTTACATTTTCTCCTCAAGGGTACACACTTTTGCATGGGCGCCCATAGGGGGGGGCAAGGTAGGGCACTTGCCCCCCCCCCTAGAGATTTAGGTTACTGTCTCATGATGTAAAAAAATCGCAAAAACAGTACTAAATTTGTTAAAAGTTTGAAATTTGCCCCCCCCCTAGAAATTTTTTTTAAGTTTGCCCCCCCCTAGAAAAATTCCTATGGGCGCCCATGCACTTTTGGTGGGTTTTTGGAGTGTTTTAGAGGATAGTTTATTCTCAATGCTATAAATAAATGGTTACTGATTAAGAACCAGAAACTGGGATATTAATAAATGACACAAGCATATAAATTTAAACTTTTTATTTTCTACATGTTAATATTTATAAGTTGCTTAAGTGAAAAGAAACACTGAATGAGGAATAAAAATTTGAACAATACTTATTAGCACACCACCACTCTTCGATAGTTCTCACTTTTTATACAGTAGAGTGAAACAAACAACAAAGTAATTATCCTTAAAAATCCTTCACAGTTAATTATTTTTAGACTTTTTTGGTCATCTATAATCAAATTTAATTTTTACCGGGACGTGAACTAAACCGGCCGGGACACCGGGATTTTTTCTACAAACCGGGACGTCTGGCAAGCGTAAATAATAATAATAATCCTTCGAATTATCTTGCTCTATCACCTATTGCAACAATTCCTTTATTTAACGCGACAGAAACTGTCAGTTTAACCCTTTCTTTGCCATAGTTCACACGAGAAGGCGTAATTAGTGTTGAATACATAGGTTTGATTTCAAAAATATAAAAAAGTATTATTGAAATGAATTATTCAAATGTCAATAAACTTTAATTGTTATTTTATTTTAAAATTCTATCCACCTATGCTACTCCTTACTTCTTTACAAAAAGTGTAGTTGTAAAAAGGACAAAAATCATTTACTACTCTATATACGATTGGAGAAAAGTAAATTTAAGTTAATAGCAATTACATTAATTTTGAGTACAGTTCGCGAATATAAAACATTTTTGTGTGGAAGGGGCTAATTTTAATGACAAAGCTTATTAAGTTGTACATTAAAGCAAAATTTTACCCTAAAACAATGTAATTAGTTTTAGTTTGGTCTAATTTTTAAAAAAAGCTTATTTTACCGATGCAAAATCCATAATAAAACAAACTGTTACCCTTTATTGTTTTTTATTTTTTATTTTTGGGGGGAGAGGGGGATGCAGCACTGTTTGAATATGTAATGTAAAATACTACCTGAAACAAAAGTTATTTAAATATGGCTCGACTGGTTAAATTGCTGATCAGTAGTGGATTCACAGAAATGCTTGAAGAAGGGAGAGATAAGTATCACAAAGAATTTTTCCACTGTTCGAATCCAAAGAATTTTTCCACTGTTTCCACGATTTCGCAGTTGCTGGGTCTGGGTTCCGGAGGAGTATTCAATGACCCATTCCGGGAAGCAACACTGGTGACAGAAGAAGAGCTTTCTCCATTGCATTTTTTCAATGATAAAAGCAGACAGAATAAAACTGGGTTCAAAAGTGGGTTAAACTCCCCAGCAACTCCACAAATTTTTAAATGTGCTCAAGGGAAGAGAGATCGCCCTCCCTTGGATCCGATACTTCAAATTTCAATTAATGTATAATACAAATAAAGTAGATTGTATTTATGTATTTTAGAAAATAATTAACATTTGAACGCCAATTCATGTTACTTTTCTGTTAGGTTGGTAAAGCATTTCAAATTCTGAGACAAACCCCTCACATTCAAGAATGCCTATACTAGTGTTTCTAAGAGGGAATACTCTTATCAGGTTGTAAAATACTACAGACTGTCCTAGTACTAGAACAATGCAAACTTCAGTATAGAACAAAAAAAAAAAAAAACTTTAGAAACACCTAAGGAAGGGGCACGATCTACCTTTCTATATGAGCACTCATTTACATACCATGCAACTTCGATTAGAAACAAATATAAAATGTATCTCTCTTTGCACCCCTTTTGGGTCCCTGTCCATTCCCAGATTTGTATTTGCCATCATGGACTCCCGGATCGTCCCCCCCCCCCACAAAGCCGTCGGTATAGTGAATAGTGTATTGAACTTTTTGGTATTATTTTAATACAAAAAAGTTCAGTACACTATATACTTTGCACTCAGTACACTACCCAGCAAACACACACTGGTTCTCTGAACGTTTATTAACGTTCAGAAGACGTTCCGAAAACGTCTTCTGAACGTTAATAAACGTTTAGAGAACCAGTGCGTGTTTGCTGGGTATATAATGTGCACTCAGTACTTTGTATACTAAAGTGCAGGAAAACCCAAGATGAGCCCCTCCCACCAACAAATGCAACAAATGTACTCCTCTCTGCAACATCTCAGGACCTCAGGCAGACGCCCATGAATGGGAAGGAAACTGAAAACGAAAAATGGTCATCCATACCATCACCATAGTATGATATCACATATCTGTAAATTTGACCTTGTGGATAGCACTGAAAGACTCGTAAGATGAAACCTAACGATAAAGCCCTAAATTTGCCAAAACATTGTAGCGGTGCTTTTAACGGAGAAAGCCCTTTCCTAGGTGTCTGCAGTATAAACTTAAACAAAAAATATTTATTTTTTTCAATTTTTTTTTCGAAAAATGTTAATTTTTCGCTAAACTCTTCTTCAGTCGTCTCGGCGCCCCCTTTACCTTGGCGCCTTTGTGCGGAGCACAACCTACACACCCTGCTTGTTTCCGGGTTCGTCATTCTAAAGTCCAGTTGGTGTAGAAAGTTCTAGAAAAGAGTCCATTTGTCAGGATGGAACACAACTGTATTGTTTCTATAACTTCGTAGAACAGTCAGCTATGCAAAATTCACAAGCACAATCTAACAGTAACGTGCTTTTAACAGTCCACTTGGTACAGCAGCTTTCAGAAATGCTGTAATTCTCACACAAAATAAAACACTTCCACAGGCAAAAATTCAATGGAAATATACGAGAGATATCGCAAGCAGTCTCTGAAGACTCAGTAATAAAGAATTTACACACAGCACTTTAAAATCAGCTTCGAAAAGCAAGCCAAAACATGGCTTCTATCACAGAGCAAAGCGCCGTTCACATCGGAATCCGTTCTCGACGAGCGCTTGCTCGACACTGGGTGCTCAACTCACACTGAACTCTCAGGTCACAGAGCTCTGGTATTTATAGAGGAGGCAGAAGCTGCGAGAAACTTCCAGAAAAGTCTATTTCTGGAGGATTCCACATAAAGTGGGAATTTTGATTACGTCATAGAAGAGAAATATTAGGCTATTATGCGATTTTAATGCAGAAAAACCAACTTTAAGGCCCCCTAGGGAAAACCGTGCCATATGACCAAAATGTCGCGAAGCTTGGCTACTTTTACCGAAATATCGCCAAACTTGGCGCCAAAAATAAGTCCCCAAAAGTGAAGTCACCGAAGGCCTAGGACGAATATTTCCCGGGATTTCTAGAAACCCCATAGAAAAACATAGGGAAAGCCGAAACCCCCGTATCTCCGGTTCTAGTGGACCGATTTTGATGCAACAAAAGCAAAATTTAACTATTTGAAACGTAGAATACGAATTTTGAACTATTTTAAGCCTCAGAACAGCGGGTTGCCCCGAAAATTCGTAACATTGCCCCCTTCCCAAGGACTGCACGACCCGGGCAGTACAATCCCTAGTTAGGAGGTCACACAAATATCTACAGTGTCTAACCTTTAACCAAATATTAACAACATAATTTAAGCAAATAATCAATAAACACAATAAGAAAATACACACTAATAAATAAATAATAAACATAATAAACAATTACACTAATAAAAACCAACATATTACAAATATGTACACTAAACATGGCGTAAGTCAGTACTGAGTAAAAGAGAGTTGAAGGAAAAGGAAGAGAAGAGATATACAGGGAAGAAATGAGAGATGAAAGAAAGGAGGAATTACGCCATCAATTTATACAATTCAGCTGTGCTGGTAAATTTGGTATGAGCTTTGTTGATAAATTTGGTATGAAATGTTGATAGTAACCTAGAAGTCCTAGATAACTTTTTAATTCCGTGGCATTAGTAGGTATTGGAGTATTTGAAATATCATCACATTTATCTTTAAGAGGATGAATACCTTTAGGATCTTTAACATGACCCAAAACTTGGTATCTTGGAAAAATTCACACTTAGAAATATTTATCTTGACATTAAACTAGTGTAATTTTTGTAACACTAGTTCTGTTCTATGTTTGCATTCATCTTCAGTATTCAGGTCATCAATGTAACAGTCTGTGAATGGAAAGTCCTTTAGAATTTCATCCATTTTTTTTTTTTTTTTTTTTTGCTTTAACAAGAAGGATGCTTATTTAATACCAAATGGCAGTTTGGTGTAACGCACCAAACCCTTCGGTGTATTTAAGGTCAGCAATTCTTGAGACTCAGGAGCAATAGGTAGTTGATGGAAAGCCATTGAAAGGTCAATTTTTGAAAAATACTTTCCAGATCCCACATTTGTTAAAATATCTTCCTGAGGTAGAAGAGGGTAAAATTGAGTTCCACAATATTTGATCACAGTCCTTGAAAAATCTCCACAAATTCTAACTGATCTTTTACCTTCACTGTTTATCTTGGCAAATGTAACAATGGGGGTTGCCCATTTTGAATGACTTACTGATATCAATACACCTTTCTGAATTAAGGAGTAATTCTTCATCAACCAGTTGTTTCATGGCATAAGGAACCGGCCTTGACTTGCAAAAACCGGTACCGAATCTTCCTTCGTGGCAATATTTACAGGTTCACCCAGTATTCCTCTTGAATCATTATTGAAACAATTAGGAAACTTCGACTGGTAATACTGCAAAATATCTTCCTGAGAGAGATTATCTTCACTTGTTAAGCTTTTATATTCACTTTCTATGTTGGCAATGTTGTTGTCTTTCACCTCTTTCAAATCAATGCCAAGCTGTTCAAACCACTATCGACCCAATAATGTAGGTTTATTGGGTGTGTCAATGACAACCAATAACCAATGGTAACCATAGCTTCTTTTCATCAAATATGACAGGCCCATTAAATCTTCCAACAATTTTCAACTCTTCTGCTAAGTATGAGCACAAAGTTGGGACCTCTAATTGTTTGAGAACACCCAAATTTAAACTGTCAAACTTATTTTTAGACATGATAGAATGAGCACTGCCAGAATCTATTTCCATATTAACTGGGGTAGTTCATATCAGAACATTTATGAGGTAAGTCTTGGGACCTCATGTTCAATTGTTGCACAAATTGAAAAAGTGTTGATGTACATTTCATCACATGCTTCATCAACAAAGTTAGCTGTAGAAGTTCTACAAATGCTGGCAATATGCCCTTTGCGTTGGCACTTATAACAGGTTGCAGTTTTAAAAGAACATTCATTTTTATGCTTTTTACCACAATGTTTACAATTTCTTAAATTATTAGTAGACTTCTTCATTTTTTCAAAAGTATTTAGCAAGAGAAGTTCAAATTTTGCTAATAAGGGTTAAATCAACATCAATCTCAACACTAAAATATGCATTTTTGAATTTACTAAAAAGAAAAATAAAAGAAAATGAGTACTCAAATCATAAACAATATTCTCGATCTCAAAGTTTTTCCTAGTGTTTGGAAAACGGCCATTGCTTCTGCCATTCCTAAGTCTGGTAACCTGGCTATCCCAGAAAATTACAGACCCATTAGCCTTCTGAGCAGTCTCAGTAGCTGAAAAAATTATCCTGAGGAGACTTAACTCTCACTTGCGGGATAACAACATCATCATTCCTGAGCAATTTGGCTTTAGGCCCAAACATGCTACCACTCACCAGCTCCTCAGAGTAGTGGAATTTCTTTCTGAGGGCTTTAACCTCAAGGAATTCACCGGAGCAGTAATGCAGGACATTACCAAAGCTTTTGACCGCGTCTGCAATTACTCACTTATTTACAAACTAATCACTATAAACACCCCGGACGCGTTGATTCATTTGATTAACTCTTATCTGAGAAATCGAAAGTTCTACGTCCGCATCAACAACACTTACTCCATTCACACTCCTATCGAGGCTGGTGCAGTGGCGTAGCAAAGGAGGGGCGGTCCGCCCCGGGCGGCAATCTGAAAACAAAATTAGGGGGCGGCAGCAGCCGCCTCCCGTTTGTTTTTTTACCCTCACAAAAGATCTAAAAGAATTGCATTCAATTTAATGAAAATCATTTTACACTGAACCAGAAGCGCCCATACATATGTGAGGCTTAACCCAAGGGCGGATTAAGGGGTGGGTGGAGGGGGCGACCGCCTTCCCCCCCCCCCAGAAAAACGAAATTAATGTAAAAGATCCTATTTTATTTCCATAAAATGAAGTATATGTCAATCTTCTAACTAACCGTCCCCCCCCCGACAAACGTGCATTAATCCGCCACTGGCTTGACCTGAGGGTCGGCTGGGGACATCCCAAAGCCGGCAAACTGTAACTAGAGATAGAGGAGAGGCCGCAGCAACAGACCCCCTTTTTGCCCTTTCGCATATTTTTCTTACAGAATATCTAAAATTATTATTCTCCATTTAATGAAAAACATTATACACTAAACCATGGGCGCCCATATATAGGGCGAAAATGGTGGCTTGACCTAAAGGGCTGTTGGGGTTACCTTCAGACTTAAGTATAGAAGGCATTTTCATAGCATACCGAACTTTTTTCTATTATTTTAGTACTAAAACGTTTAGAAGTCCGACATGAGCCGCCCCTTACAAATAGAAGATTACTTCTTTAAGTACTCATATCGGCGCCCATGCCCATATGAGTATGCCCTTGCCAAAGACATCGTCTTGTTAGCTGTTGGTAGCTGAATTTTTCAAAATAGATAAAGAATAATAGTTTTGCTGAAAATTTTTTGAAGTACTTTCCGTTAAATGTCGCATCCTGCTTTGGCAATGCGAAAAGATATTATCTAAGTCTGAGGACCAGGGTCGTGAACAAGGGGCATCATGGGGGTTCGGGGTCAAAATCACTACCCCCCCTCCCCCGTGTTTTTTCTATGGGTAAAATGGGACTGGTTTTTATGTTCAAGTAAAAAAAAAAGAGTATTTCTCCCTTCTCTAAGGCCCGACCAGTGGCAGAGCGCATTTGCGCTCTGAACTGGTAGTCGGAATAAGGCGTCTGGTTCAAAATCAGGTCGCGTCCGCCGACCTAACCGTTCGGAGTTTGCTGTGGTTTCCTCCGAAACTTACCGTAAATATGGATCAGAACCCCTTTAAAAGACCCCGACGAAGGGCACCCAACCCATAGGCCTTAGATCCCTCGTGTAGGTAAATGGTCTTAATCCCACAACGCAAACACACCGTAGGGATGGACGCGAGACGCGAGAATTCTCGCATTGTCTCGCGTTCTCGCATTGTCCCGCGAGACGAGACAGGCATTTTTTTTGCGAGACGAGACGCGAGACGAGAAAAAAAATATTTTGCGGGACGAGACGCGAGACGAGACAGAGTCTTGTCTCGCGCGAGATTTCTCGCGAGAATTCTCGCATTTTCTTCCGTCTCGCATAAATACGATCTGAAAAGCGAAAATTTGCCTGAAGCCTCTACCGTTTAACTTGCGTCTCCTTCGTTTTCGGTCCTGGTATACTATCAGCACTCTACAATACGCACAAACACGTAACATTTAAAATTAGAAGAGACGAGAGATATACAAAACACACAAAGGAGAGGATAAAGAAAGAGGCGGAAAAAAAAAGAAAACAGAGAAGAGTTGAAAGAAAAATAATAAGTAAATAGGAAAGGCGGTACGGTATGTTCAAATCTGACCACTTTTAGACGGGGCCCGGGCATTAAGTTTGGGGCCCCCCTTACTGTCCCCTTTTTTACGCATTAATCCCCTTTACTGAGCCTACCTTTTTTAAGCATTTTAACCCAGTTTTGACCGCTGCTGTACTCGAAAATTGCATTAACTGTAGTTTATTATTTAAGTTAACTGTAGTTTTTGTACTTTAATCAGATCGTATTTATCACCCCAAAAAAATATCTCAAACTTGATCTAGTGATAGACAATTAGGTAATACCTATATTATAGAGGAAATTCACTTTTTTCCCCACAATTACTATTTCAGTACATATGAATTTATAATTTAGATAATCGGGATATATATGGGCCCCCTTTTTCTTCAGGGGCACCGGACTACCGCCCCCCCCTTGCCCCTGTGATAATCGGGTTTCGGGTATATCAGAGGGAGATTAGAAGTAGAGCAACTTGCATTCGCATTGATGCTTAGTCTGAGTAGGTTGAAATATGGTTGAATATCCTTGGTTGAAATATCCTTGTACCGATATTATCCTCAAACTTTCCCCAAACACACGTTTCACCCAAAAACACGTTGCGGCGCGCGTAGGGGGGGGGGGCGCCCACCCTGGTGACAACTTTCTAGAGGCGGTTAAATCCCTATCGTTGGCCTATTTTAAAGAGATTTAAATGACATTTTTTATTCTTATATATTAATATCGGACGGAAAGAAATGCAAGCAATTTTTTTAAAACTATTTCTCTTTTCGTTTATATTATCATGTTTTCCCTTCCTTCGGCTTGCAAAACTTCAGAGTGTGACACATTTTCGTGTAAAAATCTCTCTATTCTAAATAAAAGTAAAGGCCGCGGTCGCCGCCGCTGTCAAAAGCTTGTCAGCGTATCTCCTCCTAAACCGTGGGGATTTGAGTTTCGACTAAGGTGCCCACAGACAGTAGCGGATCCAGGGGAGGGGCTAAGGGGCTCCAGCCCCCCCCCCAAAAGAGATTGCTAAAGGGTAACATTCTGCTTTATTATACACTTAAAATAGCTAAAATTATCATATTTTATAACTTAGCCCCTCCCAAAAGCATGCACATTGGTTTAGACTAAAATTTTGGTTTATAGTACATTTTAAATAAGCTTTTTTAAAAATTTAGCCACTCCCAAAAGAAATTTCTGGATCCGCCACTGCCCACAGATTCGAAAAATTCCGAGGAACCTGCTAAGCTGATTTAAATTTAGAAAATCGAATTATTTTAGAAGATATTAATAAAAAACTGAAAAAATAAACCGAATGGTTGCCAGATTTGGCATAAAATCATTCATTCCGTTGCAACAAAGCGTTTCCAAGTATCTAGAATCGCGTGAAATTTACAAACATGAGTTAGAATTACGCCCATTTTACGCCAAAATAAAAACTATATGAAATAAGTAACTCAAAACACAAAGTTGACAATTTTCAAATAGTAAGTTCGCTTAGACAACAGGAGTTTAGAATTAGCGATTATTCCTTTTTCCAAAACAGAATAACTAATATCTTGAAAATAAAAAATAATTAAAATGCAGATTATTTTAAAGCCGGTTCTCGTCCAGCTGGATTATTTGCTACCAGTAGAAATATTTGGCGGCGTTAACTATGCCATTATAGCAGTATTTGCTAGCGCGACGAGATGGTATAATTCGTGGTGCTAAGTACGCCAATCTGCAAACGATTATGTAAATGAAAATATGGATAATGGTTTTCCGGTAACCTTACATGAACAGTAATTATAGGTTGTGAGCATGTGTAAATCGCCAAATAATGAAAAGTCGCCATTGGTGGCAAGCTATCCTATCTGTTCCGTAGCTTTTATTAACTTTACATGTACGCAAGTTGCCAAATAATGAAAAATCGCAATGGGTGGCAAATTCGAAGGGTGTCCAATAGGTTTTACATTATTAAAAATACAACTGAAACAGATGTTCTGATTTTATTATGCTTTAGCTCCTAATTAATATAACTTTTGAATGGCAACATTGAAAATCATTGTGTTTCTGAAGAGTGCAAATAATTTTTCCAGCGATTATAAGCGGAGTCCGCACGCCAAGTGTAGTATAGCTCAGGACCCGTACAACACGGATTCCCATAACAAAATATCTTCCGTGTTATGAGGGGGAGGGGATCTACTGTAGTGTGAAGTTTCAATTTTTATGTACCAATGAAGATGCAAGAACCAAGCAATGCGTAGCTCAGTAACATTCTATCTGATCCAATCTTCGGGTTTTGTCTGTTGAAATTATGTCTTTTTTACGAATAAGCCTGATTAGGGGCCGAATGTCTCATACGAAAAGCGAGCGTAGCGAGTCTGGGGGCCTTGGCCCCTAGTGATACAAAAAAAAATCACTTCACCAAAAGCTATAGAGGCAATGGGGCTACTGTGCACTTAAAAATCAGGCCACTGACCTTGAAAAATTATTGGAATGTCAACTTTCAATAGAGATAAATATAAAATACATGAATATACCTCTGTTTGCCCCCTTTCGGATGCCCACTCCTTTACATTTTTTATTCCCCCCCCACACACACACACACGCACACTCACATTCATTTGGAAAAATAAACCATTTAATGTTGTGCGGTTTTTCTCTTTCCACTGCTCTTTCACTGGTTCTTCAAAAACTGTGCTATGTACTTTTATCAACAGTCACCCAGTATTCATCATGTCCAGTGGCGTACGCAAGGGGGGGGAGGGTTTGGGGGTTCACCCCTCCCCCCTTGTCAAAATTTTTTTAACAAAATGTCCACAAATTTTCAATTTTTAGCTTAAATATTACGTTACACAATATTACATTTATACACATTTAATTTATACACATTTATACATTTTCACACATTTATTTTAGCTTAAATATTACATTTTAACACAAAGTTATGTCTATAACCCCCTCCCCCCCTTGAAGGAAGTCTGCGTATGCCACTGATCATGTCAAGAAAGAAGAAAAAAAAGTAATAATAAACACAAAAATTGCCTTTCAAAATGAGCAAAAGCGCTATACTTATAAAGAAATATTGTAAAATACTACTATATGTATAAGATCTTTTCCTGTTTTAAAACTTCACGCTATGAGATGAGGAACAACCCTCGCAGAATTTCTCTTTATCCTTAACGCTTCCTCCAGTCATTTAAAAAGACAAACTTTTAACACAGGACTGGGGCCGAAAGGAAACGCATGCTTTGTGTTGAGATGCCAAAGCTTTTTTTTTTTTTTTTTTTTTTTTTACGCAGAATATCAGACATCGGAGGGTCCCTACTACAGAGTTCCAGTTAAAACAGAAATGTCGGGAGAGAGATGTCCCGAGGACATAATTGCCCGGTGTCTTTTGGATTTGCCGACACGATGGATGACCTCTCACTCCAGAACAGAATGGACCTACGGAGGGCGAGCTATCTCAGCACGTGGAAGTAGGTGCGCCCTATCACACCGGAAGAATTTTTTCCCCTCAACAATAGGACACCTCCGAACAGATTGCGAGATAAGGCGCCAGAGCGGTGACAAGTTGCAAGATGACCGCTGCTTTCACAATTGACATGAAGACTTCCGTTCGCTATTCCACCCACAAACAGCTATTGAGTGACCGTTTTTTTTTTCCCGGAAAAAAAAACAAGGGTGAGGAATTAATGTATCGAGAATTTCGCTAATGATCGGTTTCCAGACAAAAAATAAAGTATGTGGATTCTGGACACTGGAAAAGACACCGACATATGGTTATTTTGTATCATCCTCCAAAGGTATGGGGAGGGGGCTCGAGCCCCAAAGCCGCCCCCCATTTCGTACGTCACTGCAGAAGCGTAACCATGGAGTGGGATATCGGGATATACCTCCCTGCGAAACTTTCAAAATTAGTTATTAAGAGCTTTCAGATTTTTGTCGTCAATAAGAAATTAAGTTTATCAATACAAAATTGTATCTTATACAACCCCCTCGACAAAATTTTCTGGCTGCGCTCTTGCCTCATCGACTAGCATATAACGACCATGTTACATCCTATGTCACTATTAAAAGTCGCGTTTTTTCCGCTCACCATTGGGGAATAACACTCAACATACAACATGGTAAGATGACTGAATTGTGAAGGTTCTGAAGGCAGGGTTCTATCCTGCCGTGCGGCTATCGAAGTTTTGGGCGGTTTTCTCCAGATGTAACGTGAATACGCGTTAGAGGTCCTTCTCCCATTGCACCCCTTCTAAGCAGATAGCTCTTTCGTAGCTTTACCTTAACACAAAACAACACAGAAACATTAATAAATCATCAATATAGCTCTTATGTGTTCATGATGCAAGTAGTATTATTCCTTATAAAAGCGTTTTTAGCCATTAATAGAGCAGTTGGTTTGTAACAACAAGGTATTTTTAATTTCATATACTGAAGTATTTAATGGATTTTACATGAATTCCAGCTGGAATATAACATTTATTTTTATTTTTAATTTGGGTTTTTATACAAATAATTATCGAATCATTTGTATAATGAACGTAAAATAATGTGAACTCTGATTATTGCACAAGTAAAAGAAAAAGACGACCAACAAATATTAAAATATTTTGCAAGAGGGACTCAAACCATTGGTTTTTGGCAAAGACATTAGAATATACTCGTTCTAGTATATTCTAATGTCTTTGGTTTTTGGAGGGGGGGGGAATAAAGGACAAAGTGTCAATTTAAGTTGGCTAATTTTGAGTTTTACGATGTGCGAGAAAAGGAGAGCGTGTTAATTGGCATTTGGACCTTTTTATGCCATGCCATTCCTAATTTAGATCCTCATTAAAAGGAAAAAGAAATTTCCGAGCATTGACTTACTCTAGAAAAGTGTGGTTCAGCTCCATATATTTACTATGCTCAGTGGCGTGCACATATGGTTTGGGGGTGAGGATTCAGTCCCTCCCCCTTTGTCCATCATTTTTAACATAAAGTCCGTACAGTTTTAATTTTAAACATATAGATTATGGCTTTTATTTAACCAAAAGATTACTTCCATTCCCCCCTTCTCTTAAAGAAAGTCGGTGTACACCACTGATTATGCATCTGCACATTATTTGTAAGTACATAAAATATTTGTAAGTAATAATTACAACAAAAAGAAAAAACTGCCATTTGCTTTAAATTACCTAAGTGATACGATAATTTTAAGAAATAAAAGGGCCCCCCAAAAGGGATGCTTGCTTCAGAGTGGCTTTTTGAGGCCCAGATCATGTTTTTCTAGAATACAAATAAAGGGAACACAAGGTCATTAGTTAAAGAACTTTGGTTCTAGAAATACTGGTATGTAAATTTAACTTTTCATAATCAGCTGTACGTATCGTAATACAGCGGATCTGTTGGTGAGCTGTTAGCTATTTTGTAAACAGTAAGCAACTTTTTTGTTTTCTGCTTAAACAGTGTTAGGTGATCCGTTTTGAATAGTAAATGTACAAATCTAAAACGTTATAAAAGATAAAAAATCCAAGTGGTTGAAGAAATAGTTGTATGGATTTTGAGGCACCTACATGTGGGGGCCCCGGGCATTCGCCCTGCCATGCCTCCCTATTTTTACGGCACTGTCTTTCGCCATAAGCCAAGCTATGCGAACGCAAATGAATGATCTACTGGAGTGATTGCGCAAATCCAACGCTCACAAGTCCTTTCTGTTGTCTCTTCTTTTTGATAGTGTAAATCACATATCGGCAAACCCTGGCCCGCGGCCCGGATGTGGCCCTCCAGGGTATTTTATCCAGCAAGTGGAAGATTTCAAATTTCCATAGACCAGTGGTCCCCAACCCCCTGTCCGCGGATCAAATGGTACCGGGTTGCTCAAGAAAAATTACATTATTTCCATTTTATTTTCTGTCGTGCATTTCTCTCGAGGTCTCGAGTTTCTTGGGTTTGTGCTAATTTATACAGAACAGATTTTGTAACAGAAAAAAATCTCATGACTATTTTACATTATTTTACTGCTTATTAAATATTTCAAGACTATGAATTAAAATTCCAGTCTTTTAAAACCCTATTGCCATTTCCAACAACCTAACTGTGTGAAGCGGGATTTTCTGCACTGACAAGAACCAAAATAACAGAATAAAGGAATGAATTGTACATAAGCAACACACTTTGGGTGTCATTGCTTCTTACCTCCAGATCTAACCAACTCGTTGCAAAGAAATAAGCTCAGTGTTCTCATTCATTTAGCGTCCTAGTGAGATAAAATCTTAAATCATTTTACATTCATTTTTTGTGAAACTGTATATATTTTGAAGGTATGTTTAAGCACAATTAAATTAAAACAATAGGCGTACTCCCTCCCCTGACCAATCCGCGGTAAAATTATTATCAAACGCTGACCAGGTCGCGGCGATAAAAAGGTTGGACAGCACCGCCATAGACAATCAATATAAACCAAATCAAAATCCCACTTATACGGTCCGTGACGTCCCTAACATCCTAAATTTTGGCTCGCAACCTTCCAAAGGTTGCCCGTACCCGGTGTAAATGAACAGGTTAAACCCGGGTTCCCCCGATTAAATATGAAACCCATATCTCATACACTAAAACGGGAGGGGGATAAGTAAGCTTCACTTTAATTATTCACCATTCCGCTCACTATAATTATTCACTATTCCGTACATTGGGGCCGTTTAATTAGATCAAAATTTTATTTGCCCAACATGTGTCCCTGAGTTCTGCAACATATCTGACAAAATTCAAAGCTTTATATATTTTCAAAAGCAAATGAAACTCCCATCAACCATAAATATTACATTTACGCAGTTACGCAAATAAATAAATTTTCGGTGTCATGTCACATTATATATACGGATTAAATCCGAATTTTTATCATTTCAAATAACTATATGAGTTAATATGGTAACTAATATATGTACTAATATGGCAATATGCAACTAATTGCTATTGTTAATATTAATTTTCAATAACTAGTATTAATGTTACTAAAAATATGGTAAAAATTCGCAGTCCTTAATTTTGCGAGACTCGCGAGACGTCTCGCGCGAGACGCGAGACGAGACAGGCAATTTCTGTGCGAGACGCGAGACGAGACAAAGTGGTTGCGAGACGAGACGAGACAGAGGTTTACCACTGCGAGACGAGACGAGACAGCCCTATTTCTCGTCTCGCGCGTCTCGCGTCCATCCCTAAACACACCCTTCTCTAAGTGCAGGGGTGGATCTTGCGACGGAAAAACCCAAATTCTCCAAACAGTACGCATGATAAGAATGTGTCTGTTTTCAAACCCTTGAAGAAGTTGCTTTCACTAACACCGGCCATCAGAAAGTCCACTGTCCAGGCCAAAAAGTTTTTGATGGGGGGAAAAAAAAGAGAAGAATAGAATGCAATCAAAGAGGTCTGGGATGATACCGAAGGTAGTTTATTAAAGGTTTATTTTTGACAAAGGACTTAGCAAATAAGAAAGCAAGAAAAATACAAATTTTAAATTTATACAGCAACATCTCGAAAAATTATTTTTATTGAACAAATTTTTAACTTCACAGAATAACTTAAATTCTTATTTTTTAAAAGTATGATTTGAAAATTTATTTCCATTTCGCTGTTATTGAATAATTATTTTAGATTTGCTGCGTTAAACATTTTGGTGTTGTTTCCTCCTAATTCGCTATTGTTAAAAATATCACGAAATTATATAAAATGTTTAATTCTAATGCATTTTAACTATAAACTATATTTTAAGACACGATAAATTGGCTCCCGCGTTCCATCAAGGCAATATTTAGTAAGTGTGATAAAACTTAATTGAACTTTTACTAATAAAAATTTCCCACATAATCTTGCAGTATTCAGATTTATGGGTGATTTTAAAATATCGAATATTTTCTGTATTTATCACCATTGTCATAATTTAATTAGCGATAATTAAAACGTCGTATTTAAATGTTTGCTTGCTAAATTTACTAAACTGTTTATGTGCTGTAGTATTGCTTCAAAAATTCTCGATCATTAACTAGTTTCAGAATTTTAATACTGTTTTCGGTTATATATCCTCACCACCTATATTTTTTTATGTTCCTAATGAAAACTTAAGCATTTTTGCTGAAAGAAATGAAGGCTACTATTGATCTTTAATTATAATGTTTAATATAATCAGTAAAATTTACTTTTTATCAAAAACAAGTTATCTAATTTGTAATAGAGTAATTACGGCCAATCAAATATAGTTTTGATCATGGTAAATTCCTGTAAAAAGTTTTTTTTTTTAATTTCACTGTACAATTATATGTACAGCTGCTGAAAAAAAGGCCCACTTGTACTTTATTCAGCCGTCGTTCGTCGTATAGCAAAGTTACAGATACCAATCGTTTACGATTGACGTTGTGACGTACGCCACAGTGGTAGCGTGATTCTCTGAGGCTTACTTAAAA
>JAWZYV010013700.1:0-125115 GCA_038373885.1 Cheiracanthium punctorium
TAACAAAATAATAATTAAAATAACCTAAGTTTCATAAATAATTTTTTCCCCAAAGTGTAAACTAACAATAGTCTAACTTTAATCACACTTGTGATTGAACTTTAATCAATGGTCAAACTTTAATCATAATATTATTTCGATGATCGTTCAGCGAATTTACAATTAAAACAAGTTTAAGCAGCGATTCCCGTAACAAAATAGTAATTAAAATAACCTAAGTTTCATAAATAAATTTTTTCCCAAAAGTGTAAACTTTAACAATGGTCAAACTTTTTTACACCAATATTATTTAGTTGATCGTTACCCGATTTTATAAATGAATGCATTTTAAACGGCGTTTCTTCATTAAAGGGGGGGGGGGGAAATAACTCTCAGCTAACTCAAAGCAAAGGCGAAAATAGTTTCGGATCTGCGTTTGAGCCCTGTAAAGTTGTTTTTTTTTACCACCACGGTTTCCGCCAACGCCGCGCATGCGCGAGTTTCTGCTCTTACATTATCCCTATGAGATCTGGACTTCTTCACGCAGTGGTTATTTATATTCTTTGTCCGCAGCTGTCTTGCCCAATTTGAAGCAAATTTTAATGTTAATTCTTTGCTTCATTTTCACTTCGACAACAGGAATTTAAGAGCTACGTTTTAATGCGCCTTTCCACGAGAACCAGTTACTTCAGAATGGCGCTGATTGCACTGCACATGCGCAAGAAAACGCTCTTCAATATGCAATCATTAGCGCCATCTTCCGGGTTTTCGTTCTCCTACAGTTACGTCAGTCCTGGAAATTAATAGCCGGACCTTGTATGATATAAGAAACTTTTATGAAAATATGAAGTCAATGATTGATTATTTCGATACATCTGACTATCAAGAAAATAATCCATATAATATGCCTAGATATAATAAAAAAGTATTGGGTAAAATGAAAGATGAAAATAATGGTGTAATTATAGAAGAATTTGTAGGTTTATAAGAAGTAAAATGTATTCAATAAAATTAGAACAGGGTGTTGAAGCATACAATAATAAAGGAGGACATAAAAAAATTGTAACTAAAAAGTCGAAAGGAGTCAAAAAATATGTTGTTGACCACCGAATAACATTTGAAGATTACAAGAACTGTTTATTGAATAAAAATGAACTATACTAGCCAATGAATTTAATTAAAAGTATGAACCATGAATTGTGCTCAATTCAAGCGAACAAGATAGCTTTATCAGCAAAAGACGATAAAAGATTTATATTAGAAGGTGGAATTCATACTAGAGCTTTAGGACATTATAAAAAAGGTTATTTATAAATGGAGATTATTGTAAGTATGCAAGGATTTATTTTCCCTCATAAAACTATAATAAGAAAAATAAGTTGGAGTCATTTAAAATCAGGAATAGGTGAAACTATTTTTGTATTTACACCCAATTATGAAATGAATGATTAACCCTTTGAGGCGCAAACCTTTCTCAACTCTGAAAAAAGGGCATCCGTTGCCATCGCTCGACTTAACTACCAGCAAGATGGCGGACGATCGAAACGTTCATCGTGCGCCACAGATCTAGAGACCCTTTTTTTGACGCAGCTGGCTGTGCCGGCACAGCCAGCAGTCGTCAAAAAAAGGGTCTCTAGATCTGTGGCACGTGATGAACGTTTCGGTGGTCCGCCATCTTGCTGGTAGTTAAGTCGAGCGATGGCAACGGATGCCCTTTTTTCAGAGTTGGGCAATCTATTCAGCTGTTCTCGCGTTCTTCCATTTTTCAGCAGATGCCAGTACTGTTAAAAATAATCGTGAGAATTTTTTGACGGGAAATGACGTGCTAAACAGTAAAGGATTCTGGTGGAGCTATGTCACCCGCAACTATTTTTATAGAAATCAAATCTATTCTTCCTAACTGGCAACAGTCAAAACATCAGAATTTGGTGTTCCCAGAGCGGGATCACTGCGCGTTAAAGGGTTAAGGGAGAGCAATCGTTCGTAAAGTAACTAGACATGTACATGGGTTAAGATTTAAAAGATATCCTGATAATAAAGGTTTATGGATCAGTAAAAATGAAGTACAGGATTATTTAAAACCGATACAGAGCTTATATAGTGGAAAGTTTGGAATTAAAGGTGGAATTATAAGTGTAGAAACCTTTAATAAATGGTGAATTGAAGTAGAATTTTTGCAAATTCCTAAATGTGTTAGAGTAAAAGGACCTGGTTGTTTAATGTATAGATGTTTGTATTGTAAAAGCTTTATTGAAAAAAATATTTCTTAATAAATTCAGAAATTAACGTCTTGTTTGTTTACCTTTTGCTATTATAGGAGGGGTCATATGTTTAGCAACTGTTATAATAATCTCCCCAATTGTAGGTTTCGCTGTAATTATTCAAAATATTATAGAAGAAATTGAAAGTGAAAAAAACAGTTTAAAAATATTTCCTAATAAATGGAAGACTTTAATAGTCTTATCATACTCAACGACTTATAAATTGAAAGATTTAGATATTGGTGAATATTAATTGTTAGATATAAAAAAGATTCATACTAGAAAATATGGACATGGTTGTGTTGTAACTTTAAATGTAGATGATGAAGAAAAATATTTTTATCTTCCAAAACAAAGCAACTATTTCAGAAAAGCTTTTAAAAATATTAAAAAAGGAAATTATTTATTTGTATACAGGGGAAATCTAAACTCTTGGGCAAAACTTTAAGGGGTGATAGGGCACATAATAAGGAATCAGAATCACATATTTATGTGGGGTCAAAAACGCCCTTCTGACTTACCTGGTAATAATCACTTTGTGAAAAGTATTGAAGTGTTCGTCTAATTTCTTAACCAAGTTTCATAAACAACGGGCTCGTCTCCAAAAATTTTATGACTATAGAAAACTGACTCATGAAAAATATTATGACTGTAGTTTGAAGGAATGTTCTTAAAAATAAATCCTTATAAATGGATCTTTACGATTTGCAACTCTTGTTTCATAAGGATTTAATAATTAAACAAAAAGTTGAAATGTGTGCTGTTTTAATCGGGGAATATGAACATACAGGATTTGTTTATTATAAAAACGGGATTTTACGATATTTGAATGAAATTGCAACAATAATTAATAGAAAATGATCTAGTAAAAATAATGTTGCAGGATTAGAAATAGTACATAGATAGAAAAATCATGTTGACCAATTCATGCAAGATGGGTGAAGCTTATATTCACTTAAATCTAAAAGAGGAATTTTTAATCTAAAGAGAGGACTTCCATTTTTGAAAGTCCTCTTTTTTCACGCTTTCTTTATTTTTCACTTAAAAGATGTGACTAACACAAAAATAGGATTTTTTTTTTTGGTCACACATTTTTCATGCTTTTCGTTTAAATCAGACTTTTTAATCTAAAAGAGGACTTCCATTTTTGGAAGTCCTCTTTTTTCACGCTTTTTGATAGACACGCTTTCTTTATTTTTTCACTTAAAAGATGTGATTAACACTAAAAACGAATTTTTTTGGGTATAAAATTATTAGTCACACTTTTTTCATGCTTTCTTTATTTTTCGCTTTAAAAGATGTGGTTAGAAGTTTGTAACATTAAAAAACGGTGTAGAATCCCGTTTTTCTCAAGTAAAAGACGAATGCGCTCGTAAGATTAGTAATATACTACTTATGAGTGTAACCATAGTACAATTTGATTTATTATTACTTGCTGTAAGATTTTGATAAGTACACACACACACACACATATATATAAATACATGAACCAAAAACTATTATAACTCATTTATAAAATCTCTTTAACTATGAATATTGAAATTTAAAAATTTACAAATGCTTTTATGAACCGTCTCTGTCATAATTGTCTCTGTCTGCGACTGTTGAACTGTCTCTGTCTGCGACTGAAAATTTGTAAGGAAATTGTTGTTTGTGAAAACTGCACACAAGGGTGACGCAAAAAAATCGACAATTATTTTTTTAGTCTCGTGTGAAAAAATGTTAGTTTTTGATGCTTTAAGATCCCCATCCAAAAGACAGCTCAAAAAAAAATTTTAAGAGGTCGCTCAATTTTTTTTTTAATTTCAAAAATCGTCAAAAATCGAATTTTTTTTTCTCGTTACGGTATAATTTTACAGACAAGAAAAATAAGTTTCTGAAAGTTTCAGTTCAAAATTTAAATTTTGAAAGGTCGCTCACAATTTTTTAAATTTATTAATGCATTACGTTAGATTTTTTCGAGCGACCTTTTAATATTCAAATTAAAATTCCATACATTTTTTTTCTTTTATTTAGTACAATAATCCGTAAAAATACACCATGAGATGAACTAAAAATCAAGCACAATATAGAAAACATTACTTTTTTTAAATTTAATAATTTTATTTAATCAACTACAACATTTTAACAACATTTCAATAAGCTTTGTTATTAATTCTGAAACCAAATTTTAATTTTAACAGGTTTTATTGATTTTTAGTCATCTCGTAGTGTATTTTTATTGTGAATGTATTATTAAATTATTATTAATTGTAATGTATTATTAAAAATAAAAAAATTCTATTTTTGACGATTGTTGAAATTTAAAAACATTTTGAGCGACCTCTTAAATTTTTTTTTTAAACTGTCCTTCGGAGGGGGCTCTTAAAACATCAAAAACTAATATTTTTTCACACGATAGTAAAAAAAAATAGTCGTTTTTTTGCGTCACCCTTCTGCACACAATTCATTAATGATGGGCGAACATAATTTGCAAACGATTGACTAACGGATTTTGCTGTTGTTTTTTAGCTTTCATTTATGTTGTTTTAGCTTTCAAAATGTTACCCTTTAGCAATTTTGTTTGGGGGGGGGCGGGGTTGACGAATATGCCCCTTAACCCCTACACCGAATCCGCCACTGGCTCGTATTTTAATTATGGCAGCATTATTTAAACAGGTACTAAGCCGGCACCGTTCCATTATATTACAGCCACAGTTAAGACACCAGGCCAGTGCCTTTATTTTCGATAATAGCCAGCACCCTGCCGTTTCATTTTAGATATTCTAAACTTAATAGCCCAGTGCCTTTATTGCAAATGATGACCGGCACGTGCCATAGTTCCAGCAAAGTGTCGTTGCCTTGGGAACGGTCCAAATCGTCAAATCCCAAATCGTCGAATGAATTAGCAACAGATGTCTCATTAGGTTGGGGACCTAGTAAAAATCCAAAATGTAAATGTGTTATCTCCTTTTCCTTCGGAGAGAGAATCTTTGCTGTCTCGGTGAGGAAGCAAGTTGACCCTGACCCTAGCTGCCCTCCCCCTCCTCGCGGTCACTTCTATGCTCGCGGTAGCTCCCATCGGCTCGTGTCCAGCTGTCACGGAGTAGCTGTCATTTATCATCAATAATGGGGCTGAAACCGCGATCCGCCACAAAAATTACAGGGGATGTTGTCAGCAAATGAATAGTAGTAGCATAATTACTTTTTTTTTTCTTTAATGATACCCTATGACATATTTTGATACACCATGACATATTTTAAATCTCGAGATAAAACTTCTATTCATAGATTTTTGAGGGGGGGGGTTTTTTTTTTTTTTTTTTTTTAGGAGCATTGCCTTATCCGCAGGATAAATGAAATTTAAAATGCACATATATTTACTGTTGAACATACTTAATGTTGCAAATTTAGTAATAAAATATTATTAACTTCAAAAAATTAAATACATATTTAGCATTTTTTAATTTGATTTCAAATTATAACTTAAAAGATGATTACATATGTGTGTTTGTTAAAATATTTTACTATACATATGTTTGTAAAAATTTCATTTTTTTTTTCTCATCCAGGTTTAATATTAGTTCATTCTATATACCATGTTTACTCACGTAATAGCCACCCTCGCATAATTAGTCGCACCCCCGTTTTAAAGCAGAAAAAATATCGTCAAAATGTTTTATCGGCATAAAAGTCCCAGTCACGTATATTTGACCTTCATATATGTCTGTAAGAATATTAGTGTGGAAATATAGCTCTTTTTTGTGTGCAACTGTCGAAAAGATTATTTAATTTAATATATTGCAATAATCTGGAAGCATTTGGTAATATAGTAATGTTTTAGCATTAGAGTGAACAATATTATGTAGTAGATTTCCCATCACAATAGTCGCACCTAAATTTCACCATCAAAAATTGACACAAAAAGTGCGACTATTACGCAAGTAAACACGGTATATTAACAGCAGTTACAACTTTTTAGAGAAATTTGGTCATGTAATAGACAATTCATTAAAAATGCTTTTTGAGAAAACACGGTTTAAAGTTACCTTACTGTTTTTAAGCATAAGTTGCTTCCTAGCACGCGTTGCTTCCTAGAACGTCTTTTGATTAATTATTATTGATATTATTATTATTTTTTACAGGGAACCCATCTCAGACTCTAACATTTCAAAGATTTAATTTAAAAAAAATCTAGTACACACAAGGTTGAGGTTTTTTTTTCATAAAAAACAGATATTTTTAATTCTGTGTGTTTTTTTACGGGGCCCTTTTTTAGGCCTCCTCCCATAGAAAACAGTAGATATAAATAAACTATTGTTTCAAAATGTATCTAACATGAATAACTAAAAATTAACCAGCTGCAAAATTTGGTCACGCTACTATAATAAATGCTAAATATTGGGATAATAAATACAAAAATATTCTGGAACATTTTATTTGAAAAATAGGTAATGAAATTGACGATTGAAAATAAATATTTTAATTGAAATATTTATTATCCTACATATTACCATCGAACTACGGCATTTCGATTTGCATCTTAAACAATCTCTCTCTCACTCTCTCTCTCTCTCTCTCTCTCTCTCTCTCTCTTTCTTTCTTTCTTTCTTTCTTTTTTTTTTTTTTTTTTTTTTTACTGTTATAACATCCTTCTTTGTATGGTGTGATATGAAAGTTGCTTTGTATTGCTGCTTGTAATATTTATCCATTTGGATAGAGCATACAACCTTAAAACAACAATTATTAATTTAATAATGCTGAAAAGTTTAAGCACAACTAAAACCTTCTGCTTTTGTATAAAATTATCATCAAGGAAATTTTCAAAATGTTCACATTTATGTTTCTGCTTGCATTGCAAGAAGTTAGTTTTGTTTCGTTTGAAAACTAACCCCCAATTCAATTTTTATTTCAAAGATTTTCTGTTAGAAGTAAATTTTACTAAGAAACTAGTTTAACACGCTGATGACAGAAATAAATAGTCTTACCTTACGTTTTGAATAAATATGCGGCAAATTATGGTTAAGTATGCTTAAAAAAGTTATTTATCCTAACTAATATTATAAATGCGAAAGTGAGTTTGTTTGTTTGTTTGCTACGCTTTCACGCCTACACCGCTGAACCTATTGTGATGAATTTTGATATAGAGATAGATGGAAACCTGGAGATGGCTATAGGCTACTTAGAATTTTAAAGTTTTAATTACTTTTTTAATAATTAATTAAAAACCGTTTTTACGTTGCCATGCTTGGCGAGTTTCGCCCGTATAAAATGATTCATGCTTTGAGCTAACAGAAATCCTATTACTTCCACGAAGTATCTCGTGCACTTGAAAATCATGAAATACCACGAAAATTATGCCAGTTTTACGCCAAATCTATCTATATCTATAATAATAAAAATGAATGTTCTCCAGACAAATCTGCAGCACACAGAGCCATGGGCGCCGGCAGAATATTTCCCAGGGGGGGCAATGACTACTTCAACGTATGGTTACCATGTTGGAAAGAGCAAAAAAGCAAGGAAAAACACTGCATACAAAAATCCAGGGGGGGGCGATTGCCCCCCTTGCCCTATGCTGCCAGCGCCCATGCGCAGAGCTTTGAAAATTTGAACATATAAGCCCAAGACTTTGGTAATGTTCAACTGAGGCTCAGAACTTTGAAATTTTAATTACTTTTTTAACTATTAATTAAAAACCGTTTTTATGTGGTCATGCTTGGCGAGTGTCGCCAACACAAAATGGTTTATACTTTGAAATAAAGCACAAATTCTATTTGCACAAACATGTGCATTTGAAAAACATGAAATGGCATTGAAATTAGGTTAGTTTTGTTTTACGTCACTAGGGGCCAAAGCTCGTAGACTCGCTTTTCGTACAAGGCATTCGGCCCCTAATAAGACTTATTCGTAAAAAAGGCATAATTGACAAAACCCAAAGATTGGATCTGATAGAATATTACTTAGCTACACATTCCTTGGTTCTTGCATGTTCCTTAGAACAACTTCACAACCTATGGAACACCTTGCGTATAGCCATCCATGGCGATTTTTCATAATTTACCGACTTACGTTTACCTATAGTTAACAATTATTTTTAAGAAAACAGTTCTTCATATGTTTTCTTTGATAAAAACTACGGAACAGGTATTATATCTTAAGAATATTTCGTGAAGGTATTTGTCAAAAAAGTTTACTTTGGTTCCTTTGTACGCTGGCAAGTGTCACCAACTTCTTCGTTTAGTACAAAAGAACAAATGACCGTACAGCCAACTGCTTGTCTGTTGTATTTTAATCGTGTTCTTGTTACTTAATAACTGAGGTTGTGGATTTTCTTTGTGACATTGTGCTTTTTTCTAGATTTTTAGTGAATAAGGAAAATTTTTCAGCATGTCACCAACTAAATTCAGCTTTTGGATATCCAACTATTCAAAGATGGAGTGTAGGCACGTTCCGTTCTCCACAAAACTATCAAATCAGAAAATTCAGTGTATTTTACGTCGAAATGCAATTATTTTCCATGTACAGTGTCGTCCCGGAAAAGAGCGAGCCCCCTTCCACCCCCCGCGATTTTTTTTTTCTGAAGCCCCTATAAATTGCTCATATAACTAACAAAGTTTTATGCAATCCTTTGGATTTATGTTGCAAAACAAATAAAGATTATTAATTGTTTTGCATTAACCCATTTGTGCCTGGATATTTTTGTGACTTTATTCGATTTTTACTGATAACAGAAATAATAGATAAATTTCTGATGTCAACTTCTTGAACAAGGGATGATTTCTTTTAAAATCATTATGCATAAAAATCGAAATATCAACGTCCTACTTGGTCATGTTAAAATATTTTGTAGAGTTAAGGCTCAATACTCATGAATAAAGGCTAGGAAAAATAAATAACGTTTTCGACTAATAGCGTAAATGCCGTCCCAAAAAAGGGACGCTAGGCATAAATGGATTAATTGTTTTGTAATTTAAGATTTTTAAAAAAATTGAAATAAATGCTAGATTTGTAAGTTCAATTTATCTGAAATGTAACGATTACTTAAATATTTAAATATTCGAAAGACTTTTTTACATAAATCAAGTGTTTTAATTATGATTGACTCTACTTTTATCAAATAGTAGTAAATAGCTCCTTCTTCTCACAGGGAGAATAGCATTCTTAATAGCTTATTTCGTTTCGCGTTCTTTCATTTTTTTTTCTATTAAAAAAAGAAAAAAAATCCGATGAATTTTATGATAATGTCAAATAAGAAATTTTTGAGGAACACTATAGCACAAAAATAACTGAGGAATAGCGATTTAGTGGGTACGTATACGATTTAGTAGGAAGAAGGAGTTGGTTCTTGTGTAAATGTCACTCCTTCATAGGGGGTTGTACTTATGCTAGGTGAAAATGTCGCGAAGTTTCAATAAGATCACATATTTTTAAGTTTTATGTAATGCTAGAAAGAATGTCCACTCTAAATTGATATTTTGTTGAGCAAAAATTACTTGATTGGAATTTTTTGTGAAATATCTGGCAATACATCATCAAGAATCGAAAGCTTTGGCAATCATTAGGCTTCTTTTTTTTCCCATTTTGCACTTATGTACAAAGTTTATAAAATCATTAAACAAGACATTTGCAAGCTTACTTGAAATCTAAAAGTGAATTATAGCTCCTACAGAAAATAAAGAATATCAATCTAATAATTCATAGGCCACAAAGGGTTTATTATTATTTACACTAGCTGCAGTACCCGTTCTTCGCACGGGAATGAATGGACTTTTGAATAATACGATTTCTTGTGATTACTATTTATTGAAATAAAGAGATATAGCAAAAATGGATATCGCGTTATATTGTGTTCATAATCATGCATACCGAATTTCAAGGCAATCGTTTGTATGGTGAAGAAGGCGATGCGGCGTAGCGCAATCTACTGGCGAGTTTTAGCAAAACGGATACGGCGAAAATATTCTTCGCATTCAGATATCGATGTATACGAATTTTCTTGACGATCGGTTCGATAGTCCTGAAGTTCATGTGTTGACGTGACATCTAGTGTCAAGTTATAGGAAAATGGATAGCGCCAAACTCTTCCCTAAATATCTATGTATACCTATTTTCATAGCCACCAGTTGCACAGTCAAGAATTGATACACTGCAGGGCCATCTAGTAGTTAATTAAAGTAATGATTTGCTACAGCGCCGTCAAGTGGCGAATTATAGCAAAATGGATAACGCCAAAGTATTCTCATTGTTCAAATAGCTATGTATACTGATTTTCATAGCGACCGTTTGAATGGTCAAGAATTTGGCCTGCTGCAGCGTCATGTAGTGGCGAGTTCGAATAATAATGCATTGCAGTGACATCTAGTGGTGAGTGACATCAAAAGGAACACAGTTAGAATATATTCTTCGTGCTCAAATGTGTAAGTATAAAAAATTTTATGCCGATCGGTCGAACGGTATAGAAGTTGATGCGTTGCATCGCCATTTAGCGGCAAGTTACAGCAAAATGATAGTGAAAAATATTCTCCGAGTTCTAATATCCGCGTGTACCAAATTTCATCGAAATTGGTTGGACGATATTCGCATAGCAAACGGCTAAACGGAATAGAATTCGACGTTCTTCTGCACCACCTAGTGGCAAGTTAGAGGAAAACGGATAGCATAAAAACCTTCTCCATGATAAAAGACTTAGGTGAACCAAATTTCATGGCGATCGGTGAAACGGTGCTGGAGTTTTTCAACCTCATACACATATACCAACATTCATTTTTATCTATAACCAGTGTTATTATATCTACCAGTCTCAAATAAAATCCAGTTTCAAATGTAAGTCTCTCCAAAGTGCCAATACACCATTTTGCAAGAGTTTTTTCAGGGAATCATTCGAAGCATTGACTTAGCAGCAATCAAAATGGGAAATGGTTCGACCGCCAAACAGTAAAGCAGGCATATTTTTAAAATTATCAACTATAACGTGTTTTATTCATGGTTACCTCGATGAGAAGAGTTCAATTTTCTGAAATTTGGCGGCATTCTCCCCAAGTTAAATCAGTGTACACAATTGGCGAGATTTCTGAATCGAGATCGTTTGAAATGCCCTAATAACTGCATTATTTCTGCACGGATAGTTAAAATTTAATGCTGTATTCTAATAAAACCTATACACTTGTTTTCAAAAATGCTATTTCCTTAAGCTCTCAGTAAATTGCGCCAAAAATCCTAAAACTGTGCAAACCGCTAGAACTCACTTTCTAAAAATCAGCCTATCAGCCATTTTATTTTTCGCCAAACTAAAAAAATGTACATATTAGTTTCGGAAATCTTCAATTCTCATTGTTTTGCGTATAAAACATTTGATTCCTGCTCTCATTTCTTATGCGCACACGATATTATAATTAAAAAAAATAACCTAGCAAATATAAACTAAAAAAATCATTATTATTCTTTTATTTTTACTTTAAGAATTTAAAACATTTTATTCGGCAAAATTGCCACACACGGCAACCACGATGCTTATTTCACACTTTTTTCACCACAGGGGTTACAATTACGGAAAGCTTTCTGCGTGGAGAACATAAAAAATTCCGGGAACGGGTGGATTTTCAAAGTTTTAAAGTGGATTATCATTTATTCTACATTATTCTACATATCTGTGCAAAATTTCAGGCTGATAGGTCCATTTTTGTGGATTTGTATACTACCCAAATCGACAAACTGGCAAACAGAATTTCATTTTTATTTATAAGATAACCTATGCTTGTTTTTAAAAGTACACTCTCATTAAATTGCGCCAAGCGCTAGAATCATCTTCTGAAAATCGCACATCAACCATTTTATTTTTCGCCAAATTAAAAAGTTGCACATTTTAGTCTCGGAAAATTTCCAAATCCTATTTTTAATTTGAGTATAAAAGAGTTCATTCCTGCTCTGATTTCACATGTACACGATATTTTAATTAAAAAACAGCCTTACAAATATTCTAAACAGAAAAAAAAGATTATTCTTTTATTCTTAATTCAAGAGTCTAAATCATTTAATAAATTTTCCAAACATGGCAACCTCGATGCTTATTTCTCACTTTTCCACTGCAGGGATTACAATTGCGGTATTGCGAAAAGCAAAAATTGGTGTTTTTGACGGGGTTTTTATCAATATCTCCTAAACTAATTCGAATTTCGAAAAAATCGCTTCGAGGTGTGTCGGGACCCATGCTGGAGAATTTCCGTACAAAATTTGGTAGGTCTACGATCACCCGTCTGCGAGCTACGCGAGACACAGACAGACAAACTAACGGACTAACGGACAGTTTACGCATTGCTTTATTTATATTGATGCTAATCAGAATTTGAGAAATTGCAAAACTATATCAAGTCTGACGTGGCGTTTAAGTTACTCATTAGCTTACCATTTGTGGAACAAATTAGAAGACTTAAAAACAAAACTTGAAAGACAAAATCAGCGCATTTTCATTTAATACAGCAGAATGCTATAAGTCGTATCTGAAAGAACTTTCTATAAACTTTCCTTGTACATGAAATTCATGACAACATATGAAGCCTATTTTGATATTTGTCAATTATTTTCTCCATCTGTGGCTGCAAGTATGACAAATTATATCGGTCGAAAGCTTTTTGAAAATTCCTTTTTTCAAAGCACTCCTTGAAAATGTAGCGGAGAGCCAGAACGTTTCTTTCGTGATTATTATTTCGTCGTTACAGACAAAAGAGCGACTCTAAAACACTCAAATGTTAAAAACACTACATTTAGCTTTTAATTAACATTGAATATAAATTTTAAGAGCAAATAATTTTTTTTATACGTAGTTTATGCGAATCTTAGCAAAATTTCAAAATATAATTTTTTTTCTACGAAATTTTTGTTTTTTTATTTACAAAAATTCCGTACCTCTGATGATATGAAATTTGGTGACATAATAGGTGGTTGCTCCGCTTAAATTATAGGCGTTGAATTTTTAAAATATGATTACATTTTGAGATTTGCAAAAATCGTTTCAAAATTCGTAAATTTTGTGTCAGCATTTCGAAATAAAGACTATAGGGAATGGAACGAAATTTGGCAACTTAATAAGTGGTCGCTCAAATTCAATTCTAGGCTTCCAATTTTGCTAAGGATTAGATTCGACATTTTATGAAAATTATTTCAAAATGCATAAATATTCGTTCGCGCATCACAAAATAACCTCTAACGCGAATCAAATAAAATTACTTAATTACTCTCTAACCTGTAATCTTTTAACAATATACAAAAATTATAAATTTTCTTTCTTTACTTTTAACAATATGCTACTCCCATTCATTGTACTCCTATACAATGCTGACGAAAGTTCTTGCTTTTTGGAAATTTGCATTCAGTACTAACCCATGAACAATGGGTAACTTGTTCAGTATAGTAAATAAAGTTTATCAGTTATAGTAAATAAATAAAAATATGCGTTACTTTAAACTAATCTGTTCCCTACTTGAAATTTTTGGCAATTTTTTTACCACTCCAAGTTACTTTTTTAGGATATAGAATAAATAATGAAGAATTAATACTTCTGTAATATCCATAGTTAAGAAGCTTGAGGTCGAAAATTAAAGGCCACATGAAATTAATAATTTCTGTCGCAGTCATTTACATCATAATCAAAATAAATTAGCACTTTCTTGAAATAGGTCTTCTGTATTACCCATTTTAACATTCTTTCATGAAATGAAACTTTTCTGCTCAACCACTACGATTATGTAGTAAACCGAGCATCGCGGTTTCGTTCGTTTTCTAACTATATTATGTATCAACAAATTTGATGCAATACACCGATTATAAAACACTTTCCTATACAAGAGCAAAGAAGAGAATATAGCGATTTTAAACAGCTTCAAACGCAAAGTTATTGGCTATTATTATATTAATTTGAATGTGAAAGAAAAAAATTAAATGTAAATAAGACCAAATATAATTGGATAAATATTCACTGCTGCGTATAGTACAGTGGAGCTCGCTTATAACGAACGTGAAGGGGCCGCGATATTAGCTCGTTATAACTGAGTGCTCGTAAAAAACGCTGATTCATGAAAAAATCATAAAAACTCATCTATTCTTAATAAATTACCTAATTTATTTATAATTAAATTTTATTTCTTGAAATATTATTCTTTAGACATATTTAGCAATGAAATCGTGAACTGCAAAAGGAAAAAATAAATAAAATAACGTATTTTTTAAAGCTATATTCAAAAAATATTTTTAAAAACTTATTAAACTGACTCGCATGTTCTAAAAATTGACTCTTACTTTTATTCATAGTGAGTTAAGCTGACTCGCAGATTTTTAAGTCCAGCGCAAACACTGAATGGGGAAGTGGACGAAAGATCATGAAAATAGTCATTTTCAGAAATTTTTACTTAGCTATATTAATACATCCACTCCCACTTCAAACTTGATTCATACCTTTTCTAAAGCTTAAAAATAAATCTTTTATTATATCTTAATACCGTGTTTACTCGCGTAATAGTCGCCCAGGCATAATAGTCGCACCCCCCTTTTGAAGCAGAAAAAAATAGCTTGAGAGTTATAATATTACGGAGTAGATTTCCTCCGCATAATAGTCAAACCTAGACTTGCAACATGAAAAATTGGCAAAAAAGTGCCCCCATTATGCGAGAAACTTTCTTAGTATTTATACTACCTATGCTTAGTATTTATACTACCTTTGCTTAGTATTTATACTAAGCTGACGATTAGCTTAGTATAAATACTAGGCTGCTTGCCTGCAGTATTTGCCTAGTATTTATACTACCTATCAATATATTCCGTTTTTGAAACCAATGCAAAAGTAGTCAGAAATGACACGTGCTTCTAACTGAGAACACAGCGAAAATTGTATACAATTCCCCCCCCCCTCCCCCCATATGAATGACTAATATCCTTTAACGCATTAGAAGACAAAATATGGGTTAAAGAGAATTATAATATGCCTTTATTTTAATTCATTCTGTATAAGGCTAATAAAAACATCAGATGACAAAATGAGTATCAGATTTTTTGTGCAAACCGTACCACTTTCTGGGAGTGGGAGCCAAAGAAAAAAAAATCATCGAGAACTCTGAAGTATTTGGCTGTGGAATTCCACCTTTGAAATTGCTTTCTAAAGGTTTCATAAATGGCACTAATTTTTCATTGATTGTAGTGCGCAGCTTTTAAGAAAAAAAAAAAAAAAAACTTGAAAAATTCCGAATTTCTATCGCATTTATCTTATTTTGACTTGTGTCCATCAAAGGGCTGTTTTGCAGTTTTGTTTTTTGAACAACACCCTTATTACAACGTTAATAAAGTGCTTTAAGAAAGTAAAGCCAGAGTATTCTTTCATAGACCGATCAAGTCCCTTTTGCAGTTGAAGGAGAGCTTCCGGATACGATAATAGACATCCATTAATCTTTTGACTTTTGGCCATCCGTATGTGCGGCAGATGTTTTTTTTTTCTTCCTCCCCCCCCCCTTAAGCGCAGGCTTTGGAATTCGATGAGTTGGGCTATAAGCGTCTGCCGAAGGCGGAAGATAATCGGGAATTAGAGCAGGATGCAATAATCGTAAATAGTAATACAACCCCTAATTCTCGACTCTCCTAGACCCAGAGCACAGAATGGTTAATGACCGTTAATTAGTTTTCGATCTTTTGGGATTCGGTCAGTTGGGGTATAACCGTTGCCTTCCCGGCACTTCTCGGGTGATCACTCTTGGTAAGATACAGTTACTTTCTGCAGTGCCATGCCGGTGCTGGACTTACTAACAGAATGGTGCTAGTAAGGTACTCTGCCAGCAGGTATGCGTTTGCTGGGAATCTAGAGGTTTAATATACTAATTAATGGAACAATTAAAATAAAAATCGATGTGTTTAAAAGAGAAGCACGCGGTAACCATTCAAATTTGTCCCGTCGTTGTTTCTAGTCGTCTGTGTGCTTCTAAAACTACTTATTTTCGCGGGCCGTAATTTTCGCGAAAATGAAGATACCGGTGATTTCGCTAACCGAAAATTTCGCGAATTTTATTTGTTACGAATTTTCGGGGCAACCCGATATTCTGGTGTTTAAAATAGTTTAAAATTCGTATTATGCGCGTCAAATAGTTAAATTTTGCCTTTTTGCATCAAAATCGATCAACTAGAAACGGGAGATACGGAGGTTTTGGTTTCACCTTTGATTTGTATGCAGTTTCTAGAAATCTCGAGAAGTATTGGTCCAAGGCTTTCGGTAACTTCACTTTAGGGGACTTATTTTTGATGCCAAATTTGCCGATATTTCGCCAAAAGCCAAGATTGGCGACATTTTAGTCATTTGGCGTGATTTTCCCAATGGGGCTTGTAAAGTTAGTTTTTCTGCATTAACAATCATGATAGCCTAATATTACTCCTCTATTACGCAATCATAATTGAGTCTGTTCTAGTACCTTCCCCGGATGGTTCTCTCTGGAAGCTTCCACAGTGTCGCAAACTATAAAAGTGGGCACCCCCAGTTTGAGTCTTAGTCTTGCTTCCGTCAAGAGCAGATGGATGTCCAGGAAAGCTTAAGGCTTCGTATTGACGCATAGAAGCGGTGTTATCACTTGCTTTTCGAAGCTTTTTTTAAAGTGTTGTGTGTAAATTCTTCATTGCTGTGTCTTAAGGGATTGTGTACGATATCCCTTGTATATTTCCACTGAATTTTGCCTGCGGAAGTGTTTTTTTGTGAGAATTACTGAATTTGTGAAATCTTTGGTACTGAGTGGACTGTTATAAACGAGATACTGGCCGTTAGTGCCTGTGAATTTTGTACAGCTGATTGTTCTATGAATTTCTAGAAGCAGTAAAGTGTGAGATCCATCCCGACAAGTGGACTCTTTTCTAAAGCTTTCTACACCTACTTGACTTTAGAACGACGAACCCAGGAAACTAGCAGAGAATTCTGCAACATTTGGTGTCAGAAGGGGGATTCTAAAGAAAGACTAATTTTCCAGTTCATGGTTTTGACAAGGGGAAAATGGAAGAAAAACTTCAAAAGCTCGTGGATATGATGAAGGAGATGATATCCGGACAAGACGAGATAAAAGCCGCACAAGGCGAGATGAAATCCGTACAAGCCTATTTAGAGAAGAAAATTGAAGCCGGACAAGCTGATTTGGAGATGAAAATTGAATCCGGAGTAGAGGACATGAAATTCGGATTAGAAAAAATGGAGACTGCTTTGGGAAAATTAGGAAAGTTGGAAATAAGTTTGCAGGAAACCCAAGATCAAATGGAGAAGAGAATGTCGCTCCTAGAAGAAAGTCAAGTGAAATACGAGGAAAGAATTGAGGAAACGATCAAAAACAAGTTAGAGGGAAAGCTGGACAATTTAGTAAAGCTAGGAGAACTACGTGAAAACACCAGGTTGCCGTCACGTCGCCCAGCAGTTAAACTAACACCATATGACGGAAAGACTCTCTGGGAAGCATACAAGACCCAATTTTTATTTGTTGCCAAAGCGAATGGCTGGGACGACTCCGAGAAAGCGAACCAACTGGCCGCTTCCCTTAATGGAGACGCAATTACGGTTTATATAGCAGAATACAACTAAAGTCAAGGATACAGAGACCGGGCGAGACCCTTCAAGAGCTGGCTTCGGAAATAGATAGGCTGCATCATCTAGCCTACGGCAGTTATCCTGATAATGTTCGAGAAGAAGTTGCAGTGCAACAGTTTATTGAAAGTGTCCGGGACTCTGAAGAGCAGTGATCTTGGCGGAAAGTAAAGATTTCAGGTCCGCCCTCGTATTCGCTATGAAGGTTGAAGCAGCTCAATTGGCCGTGAGTAAAGAGCAGCATACTGTTAGAGCTGTGTCGTTCCAGGAACCTAAGGATGGAGAAATGGAGAAATTAGTTGATAAATTAAAGAGCCTCGAAGATCTTACGGAACGAAAAGTACAGTCAGAGCCAAGGAAAACTAAATGTTGGAGGCTCGGCGGCGAGGGATATCTACGAAAATACTGCGATGCACAAAAGTACTGTTGTCGTGAAGGTCGCTGATATCAGTACACTAGAAAAGGTCATAAAGGAAGACCGGATAGAGACAACCTTATGGAACGGAGGCTTCAGGATATTCAAAATCCTCATTTGAAAGACTTGCGGATTTCAGCAGTCAATGGCGGCAGTAATGGGCTTTTTGTACTCGGATACGTAAATTGTTCTCCATGCCACACGGTGATTGATACTGGAGCGAATGTAACCATCATAAGGACAGATCTGGCCAAGAAATTAAATTTGAAGTCTACCTGTACTCCGCCCACGTTGACCCTCCAGACTGTGACAGGTGACATGATCGAAGTGGGCGGAAAGGCGCAAATAGAAATCACGTTTGGAAATGCCAAATACGACCATGTGGTATATATCGCCAATATTAGGGATTCTTTCATTCTGTTATTGGACTTTCTAAAATCACACAAATTTAACTGTGACTTTAATGAAATTCGTTCAGACTCGGAAGAAATAGATGCGTTCGACATTAAAAATGAAGTCGTTCTACCTGTTCAGCAACTAATAGCCCAGACTGATGTCACTCTACCTCCAAGGACTGATTCTAAAATTTCCGGAACAGTAAAGGAAAGGAATAAATTCCGGTTGGGGTTACTTAATTACCCAAGCAATAGCGATTCTGTCAGTGGAGTACTTGTGGAAGCAACACTTGTGGACTTGTCGAGACCTAACGTTCCAGTTAGAATGGCGAATGTGACTGACAAGTCGAAGGCAAAAATGAAGTGTTGGCATTATACACTCCTGTTACCTGCATTAATAAGAACATCAAAGATAGCGAAATCATCTGAGTGTCTGACGAAGAAATTATTACAAGACGTAGAGTTAACGGCAGAAGAGACAAGCTCTGCGGAGAAAGCAATAGCTGAAATTGAAGACCTCTTCTCTCTTACTTCGGGTGACTTTGGCCGTACGCGGTTAACGCAACACAGAATACCCAGCAAGCGCACACACGTTTAAATTACGTATTCCCGATGTCGAAATGTCGAAAATAGGTCGATGAAAAATTACAGCAAAAAATAGCGTTTAAAAGAGATCAAACATACATTGTGTTGTCGACTTTATAAAGAGCCGTTCGATTTTGGTCAGGGAGGCGGCTATCTTCGACTTTTAATGTTGGTCGCCCTCAGGAGGTCTATGATCCGTCAATACATCGCCGATTTTCCGCTCATGGCTTGGGCGGTTAGAGAGCCAGCCAAGAAGAAACACGATGGAGCATCGAGAAATTTTTTCAGCTTAGTTAATAGCCAGTTGAACGTCGAATAAACAGTGCAGAGGAGACAGAATTTACGGGGTCCTTTCTCACGACCTTTGACATGTCCACCCCAACCGTTTTCTCAGAAAACAGATGCTTTTTTTTTCTTTTTTGTGTGTGTATTCGTTCATGGTTCGCGTGGCTCGTACTTCGCAGTTTTTTATGCAAGGGCAGAACTCGCTCCAGCGTGTAGTCAATGGCTGAGCTCAGCTGCGCTACACAGAAAAGTAAAATTTCCATAGTTTTAACTATAAAAGTGGATATTTTTCAAGTATCTCTTGGAATATTTTTCAAGTTCAATGCTAACACGATTTATCGTTAGCTTGGTATATTAATAAGTTTGTCTGGCTCTCTTTAAATTGTGTTGGCCCGTGATGTTATTAAAGTTTATCGGGGTAACTACAAATTTTAATTCCAGCCATCAAAATTTTAGAGGTGAGTTAAATAATTATTTAACTAATAATTATGTGCTTTGTTTCTTTTATTCATTTTCTTTTTAATTGCTAATTATAAGTCTTCTTATTTGTATTATAGAGTGAAATATAAAGGTACAATTGGCATAAAATCAACTGTTTACCTTAAGCATATGAAATATTTTTTCTCATTATAAGCACGAATTTACTTAATGTAAACTTACTATAACAAAAGTCAACTTATTATTGCATTATGGCATAACTTACAATGAAACAGATTAAAGCACTTTATGCAAAGTTTTTTTTTCTTTTTAAATTGTATACTAATATGTGTGCATTTAGTATGTAATTTAAACCTATTTGGAGTAGTAAAATTGAACAAATCAAAGAATTAAGAGAGATAAATAAAAAAATTTGTATAATGAAGTAGACAGAATTTTTCTCGTGGGAGGGTGAGAGGGGGGGGGGATTTGTAGATAGAAAACTTGTTCATATTTTATTACAGGAAAACTATAATAAACTATGGAGATAAAAAAGCAGGCTTATTCGTCTAATAGAAGTGGTTCCTTGACGATTTCGTCGAATCCTGACAGTTTATAAACGTAGTAATTATGCCGGAATTCCAGACATTTAGAGAATATGTCAGTCACACACCATTTACATACGTCGTGAAAGCATGGAAATTCAAACTTCTTGTCGGGTGCACATGCCGTTTAAAAGGAAACACTTTATATTTCTAAATATAATACATTATACTACTAGTTGTTAGCGAATGAAAAGCAATTTTGAATTAAATGATTAGAAATAACAAGTTTTAAATTAACTTCTAATCGTTTAGATAAAGTTATAAAATTTATATTCATAAAAGTTTGAACAAATACAAAAATATATTAAAGTTAAAATATAATCTTGATTTTTAATTTAACAGATAAGTAACGAACAACTTATGTCACTAATTTACATTTTGAAGGGTTTCCATTTTTTTCCCCGGTACATTTTATTAATCGTTTTGGCTGTATTAGGTATTTTTGATAAAAGGGTGCAAAAAATTATTTAATCTACTCTTATAAACTATCTAAATATTTTCATATATTGGTTAAAAAGTAACCTTTTTTATATAAAATAAGTAAATTATATTTACTGTTAGTAAAATTGCATTTTAAACTGTATTCCTTACTTAAGTAAATTTACTAATATTTTATTTAATTTTTAAGTAACTTTTTCACCATCTTTCACCAATATATGAAGATATTTAGATTGTTTATAACATTGAATTAAACAGCATACCCCCCCCCCTTTTATTGAATATACCTACAGTAAAAACAAATCATAAAATGTACCGGGGGGAAAAAGTAAACCCTTTAAAATGTAAAATAGAGACATAAGCTATTTATGCAAGTTACTGATCAATTAAATTCAAAATATCAAGATTATATTTTTCTTTAATGTATTTTCTCTGTTCAAATTTTTATGAATGTATATTTTACAACTTCATCTAAACGACTAGAAGTTAATTTAAAACTTGTAATTAAAAATTACTTTTTATTAGCTAACAAACTAATATTAAAATGAATTATATAGAAATATAAAATGTTTCATTTTTAAACGGCAAAAGTTCACAAGATCAGAACAGTTTGAATTTCCATTCCTTCACGACGTATGCAAATGGTATTTGTCTATTCTCTGAATGTCTGGAATTGCGGCATAATTACTACGTTTATAAATGGTCAGAATTCGACAAATTCTGCGAAGTCTTTAAAGAACGACTTCTATTAGACGAATATAAGCCGGTTTTCTCTGTCCTGTTGGAGCGATTCGACAACGTATAACGTAAAATCAACCACTATGAGCTGAATTTTATAAACGGATTCCGAGAATCTGTCTCCCTTCGCCGTTATAGCGACGAGTGTTCAACCAATATCGGGGATTTTCTCTTCCTGGCGGTCATCCTTTTCCATTCTTACGCCGTAGTTAAGCGAGATTGTTATCTCTCACGGTCACCCCTCGCGGGTAATACGCCGTTGAGAAGTTCAGCGCTCGACGGGCAAACAGGTGGACATATCCAAGGATTTTTAACGTCGATGATTACGTCGAAACTACGGCGACGGCGACGTTAATTCGATGTATCGTGGCTGGCTGGGTAGATACAGGCAGCCATTTTTTCGTCAAGCAACATCCTAGGCGTTTGCCGCTTGTTAAGCAAGAAGAGCTGAGCAGACTCTTAGAGGCGATGCAGCCTCATGACGTCATCGAACCATCGACTAGTCACTGGGCCGATTGTTTTGCTCGGAAGCAGGATGGTTCCACCCGGTTCTGCGTAGAGTATAGACGTCCGAATGACATTACCAAGAAAGACAGCTACCCTCTTCTCATCTTCTCAGGATAGACGATACTTTGGATACTTTATCGGGTAATGAATGGTTCTCCACTCTGGATCTCAAGAGTGGCTACTGGCAAGTAGAAATTAATCCCGACGTCCGCGGAAAGACTGCGTTCACTACTGGACAACGATTATGGCAAATCAAAGTTATGCCTTTTGGACTCTGTAACGCACTGGCTGCATTCGACCGTCTGATGGAGACAGTGCTCAGAGGACTTTCCTACAAAGGATGTCTCGTATATTTGGACGACATCATTATCGTTGGAAAGAATTTTGAAGAGCATCTAGAGAACATCCGAAATTTGCTGCAGAAATTAAAGGAGGCTAACTTGAAACTGAGTCCATCTAAGTGCAATCTGTTCCGTCCGGAAGTACGTTATCTCGGGCACGTAATATCCGCAAACGGAGTCCAGACCGATCCCGAAAAGAAGTCCGTTGTTTAAGAGCTGGAATCGTCCGGAGAATGTCCATGAGCTGCAAAATTTTCTCAGACTTTGTACGTACTACCGAAAATTCGTGAAGCGTTTTTCACAGATTGCAAGGTCACCACTTCACAAGTTGACCGAGACTGGACTGAAATTTCAATGGATGGCAGAATGTTAGGATGCGTTCAACGAACTCAAGACGGCCCTAACATCTTCTCCTATCCTGTCGTATCCGCACCCTGACAAGCCATTTATCTTGGACACGGATGCAAGTAAAGAGAGTGTCGGAGCAGTTTTGTCCCGGGAGAAAGATGGCCAAGAACACGCCATAGCTTACTTAAGCAAATGCCTTTCGAAGGCACAACGTAACTATTCTGTTACGAGAAAGGAACTTCTTGCAAAAGTTAAGACCGTGGAGCACTTCCATCATTGTCTGCACAGCCGAAAGTTCCTGCTCCGAACGGACCATAAGTCTTATGGATCTTCTCCACGGACCATAAGTCTTATGGATCTTCTCCACGGACCATAAGTCTTATATACTCTTAAGAATGGTATGACTGTAGCATTCTTGTAATCTCGCTTTTGAATTTCAAGAATCCGGAGGCCCGATAGTCAGGTGAATACAGAGATTACAAGAATAGAAGTACGTCATTGGAAAGGAGCATCTCATGGAAACGCAGATGATTTATCGAGAAGGCCCTGCATAGAAAGTTGTCGCTATTGCTCCAGGGCGGAGAAAAATTAATATCAGAAACATCCCGTTGTCCGCCAAGTTGCATCATTGGCAGCATCTCAAGATCCTTGGAGTGACGAACAAGTCCCGGAGGACCAGTTAGCTGAAGCGACATCAAACCTATTGTGGAATTTATGGAAAAGCTGAGCTTTAAGCCCAGTTGGCAAGAAATATCGTCATGTAGTCCAGCAACGACACAATACTCGGCTTTGGGTGATTCGCTTTGCCTGAAAAACGGAGTCCTGTAACGTAAGTGGATGTCAGACGACGGCAAGACGCTTCGATGGCAGTTAGTACACCGTCGTTCGAGGATTCCGAAGGTTCTAGAAGAGCTTCATAATGGCTTAACTGGGAGCCATTTTGGCATAATGAAGACCCTGCAGAAAGTTCGAGAGCGCTTCTACTGGGCTATGGCTCGAGACGATGTCGAAAAGTGGTGTCAAGCTCGTGACGCCTGTGCCGCCCGTAAAGGCCCGAAGAAATGAAGCTGTGGAAAACAACATCGTTACATTGTAGGACGCATTTCGAGAGAATTGCCCTCCATACCCTGGGACCTCTTCCGCGAACTTCGGATGGCAACAAATACATTTCAACGATGATAATAAAACTTGTTTAAAGCAAATAAATTCAGAAACAATGTAGTGGTTGCTGAAGAGGCAACGAATAATACTTAGATCAGAGGACCTAAGCGCCATTCCAAGTTGTTGAAAAACTCCATATACAGACAACGTTTGTGCACGTTCAACATCTGAAGGCTGTGCTAAGGTGTTAAAGACGTAGAGCCGGAGAAGTAAATCAGAACCTCAATGTCAATGTGACTATGTGAAAGCAATCAAAAAGCTTAGTGGAAACGAATGAAAGTCATTTTTTAATGTCTATTTATGGATTAGGACTGTTGGTTATTTTTACTGTACTATAAAACTCATTAATTTACTACTGGTAATTTTTGACAAATAGCCTGGTGATCAGTGTTTGGTAATTGATGATAAATCAAACAAATTGATAAAGCTCTTCTACGGTTGGTCTGTGAAGCAAGAAAGCACTTCTGCTCAGAAAAAACTGTCCGTTTCCTATTTACCCACCAACCTTTATTTTATTTATACTCAAATTTAAAAAATTGAAAATAAGGTACCGCGTTGCAAATGAGAAGTGAACAACAGCAACAAAAAAGCTATGAACAGCTGATTTGATTCGGGAGTCGCAATGATCGCGTTTCAATGTCACATGAAAAATAAAAGTTAACTTGTTTTCTGAGTGTAAGCGCTCGTTTACAAGAGAAAAAAATTTACAATTTGGATTTTAACTGGGAAAAAAAATAAAAATGTTAAAAAATGGATTACAGTAGTAAAATTGTTATTATGGTTTTTGTTGTCCTTCTGTAGATAAACTCAAAAAAGTATTCGAGTAATAGCTAAATTTCCTGCTTTAGTTTTGTCAATAACAATCACTGTTTTGGAAAAACACAAAAATAGGAAGAAATATAAGAAGTTATTATTATAAATGATATGATTCACTTTTACTCGGAACAATATTTTAAATATAGAACTGACATCGTAAATTTGGCTTACGTTGAAATACTTTTTTGGGAGGATGTACAATGACAGAAAAAAAATTGGCATTTTAATTTGCCAGTAATAAAGATGAGAGTTCAATTGTGTGAAAAAAAAAACAGATTGCATTGTCGCATCACTGGTACATTAACTTTCATCACTTCTCCAAAATTTGATTCACCGTATATGGACATCGCAATGCGATTTGCGCATTGTCTGCATTTAATGTTTTTATGCATTATGCAATGTTTTCTGCAAGTGAATCTAAACAAGTTTCCAACGTAAATTAAAGTAATGCATATTTAAGCATGTAACTCTAATGATAACGGCGCAGTAATTTACGTACCATTGTCAAGGGTTTAGTTGTTTATTAATAAACGTGCAGCCCTATATTTGAGAAAATAGGACTGTGAACAGTTTTTAGCCCACCACCCCCTATAGGGCTCTATTTCCTACTCTTATAATAGAAAAATCTAATTTTTCTCTAACAGTGGCTTTTAGTTCCCACTGCGTTACACCAATGCAAAACAACATTTTAAACAAGCTTCGAAACACTCTATTTTCCATGAAAACGCAATTTAGTTGATTTGACATGTGATACATATCTTCAATACGTAAGTAAGTTGGGTTAATTTTAATTTTTAAATTTTTATTTCTAGGAAAGAGAGGCGTCATCTCACTCCTATGATGGAAAAGTATGAGAAGTTGGCCAAAATAGGAGAAGGTTCATATGGCGTAGTTTTCAAATGTAGAAATCGAGAAAACGGTCAAATCGTAGCTGTTAAAAAATATGTAGAAACTGAGGACGATCCTTTAATTAAAAAGATTGCTCTCAGAGAAATCAGGATGTTAAAGGTATTTTGTATTGTTCTTAAAAAAAATATTTTTCTTATTAAAATCATTGAATAAAAATGAGACATGATGATATGAAAAAATGCATAGATACAAATCTTTCGAATATAAGGAACATAAAAGTTTTCTTAAATTCTAAAATACTATTAGTTATGTGGGATGAGACTAGCCAGCGGTTTTTTTTTTCTGAAACTGTGGATCACTAATCATTTGCAGCTGTAAAAAAGTTAAAATATGTATTATACGTTGATCAAAATATTCAGAATTACTGGGGGGAGTAGCTGCAACCTTAGCATTAACCCACATGTATGTACCATTTTATCAGGTGTGTGCACACATACCCCATTAAATTAATTTATGTAACGGTATGTTTATTATGTAAGTTATAAGAATTTTGTACAGAAGTTCAGAAATAGAAGTTACAAAAACCGCTAACATCTAGCGCTGTAATCGGAGAACTTCATACTGCTCCGATCTGATTCCGTATAAATACTTTCTGCGGGGCAAATTGAAAGGCACCTGGAGATTTTCTACCGGGATCAGTCATAACACGCTGTATGAGCTTGAATCGTTATTTATGTGATCTTCTAATCCATTTTTGTTGCGACATGACGGTCAAAAATTACATTATTCGTTTGCGCTATCTCGTATATAGTAATGGTGAACATTTTGAAAAGATGATGTTGGGAATACTTACACAGTATGCGTTAATACTTATACATGATGATCCTCAATCGATTTTGACGTGTAGTGCCATCTGTTATCAGTGGCGTATGGATAGGGTTGTTGGGAGTTCTAACCCCCACTTGTAGAAGGCAATTTATCATACTACATGAACGCGTAACTTTCAACTTAAGTATTATGCCTTTTAACATTATGTCAATAACACCTCTCCCCCTTTAAAGGAAGTCTGTGTACGCCACTGTATGTTAGCAGCTATTGTAACTAGTATTCTTAAACTTCTGTATAAAATTTTTGCAGGTAACACAAGAAACATGGCGTAAACTGTATGCTTTTGTTGATCATTCTTTTTGAGGTTTTGAGGCATTATTTAAAGAAGAAAAATAATTCACAATTTCTAAAAGTACACTACTGGCCATTAAAATTTCTACAACAAGAAGGCGACATGCTATAGATGTGAAATGTTAACGACAGGAAGAAGATGCTGTGATATGCAAATGATTAGCTTTTTGGCGCATTCATATAAAGCAGCCGCCGATTGCGACGCCTACATTGTGATTAAATGAAGAAATTGTACAGCCGGTTTCTCATACACAAATTGAATTTGAACGTTGTTGCCTAGTGAAAAGTTGTTGTGGTGCCTCGTATAAGAAGGAGAAATGCGTACCAGCACGTTTCTGACTTTGATAAAGGTGGAATTGTAGCCTATCGTTATTGCAGCTTATCCTATCGCAGTATTGTTGCTCGAGATCACATGAATGTTAGCAGAATAAGGAATCTGTGGGTTCAGGACGGTAATGGACGGTGCTGGAACTCAACGGCCCGCTATCACTAGCAGCCGAGAAGACAGGCATGTTAGCCGCATAGCCTTCATGGATCCTGCAACCACATCATAAATCTTAAGTCAAGAAATGGGGTCGTTTGTAAGACAGTAAGTGTCTCCACGAACAGTTAGACGACGTTTGCAGCAGCATGGACTCTCAGCTCGGAGACCACGGCTACGACTACCCTTGACGCTGCATCACAGCCAGGAGCGACTTCAACGGTGAGATCAACGACGAACCTGGGCGCACGAATGGAGAGACGTCATTTTTTAGAAAAATCCAGGTTCTATTTACAGCATCATGATAGTCGCATCCGTGTTTGGCTGCATCGTGGTGAACGAAATTGGCAGCGTGCATTCGTCATCATCATACTGGCCCAACAGCTGGGGTGATGGTTATGGGATGCTATTGGATACACGTCTCGGTCACCTCTTGCTCGCATTGACGGACGGCATTACGACCAGTGGACGTTATATTTCTGATGCGTAACGACCCGTTGCTCTACCCTCTATTCGAGCCCGGCGAAACACTGCGTTTCAACAGGATAATGCACGACCGTATGTTGCCAATATTGTATGGGCCTTCCCTGATACGGTAAATGTTCCGCTTCTGCCCTGGCTAACATGTTCTCCAGATCTTTCAGCAAGAGAAAACGTCTGGTCAATGGTCACCGAGCGACTTGCTCGTCACTATACGCCAGTCACTACGGTTGATGAACTATGGCATCGTGTTGAAGCTACATGTTCATTTGTATCTGTGCATGCCATCCAATCTCTGTTTGACTCAATTCCCAGGAGTATAAGTGCTTACTGCAAGAGGTGTTTGTTCTGGGTACTGATTTCTCAGGATCTATGCACCCAGATTTCTTGAAAATTTAATCACTTGTTATTTCCTGTATAATATATTTGTCCAATAAATATCATTTTGTTATCTACATTTCTTCCTGGTGTAGCAATTTTAATGGCTTGTAGTATAGTACATAAGGTGAGTCAGAAAAGTTCTGTGAATGGTATCATAAAATGAAGGAAAGAAGTGTTACTAACAATGTACCTGTTAGAGGGAGCCGATGAGAGTATAGTGACAAAACAAATTTTTAATTATTCACGCACATCAGACGCTTCACAAATTCGGAATTGGGTGAATGAATACACGGTATCTGGTCGAACACAGGCTGACAAGTTGTTCTCATTCATTATGATGGCACAACAGATTTTTTTATTATTCACGTACAACATCGTAGTGACCTAATCCTTCTTCATCGATGGACGGAAGCATGAAAATGAGTTAAGTGCACTTTCCCAACTGGTCGCGATATCCGTAAAATAAATCACGCGAATAATTTTCTTCCTTTTTTAAGATATTAAATTTATATGGTGAATTATAAAAAAATGGCTGCAAAACAGCAAAACGTGCGAAAAGAACTTCCAGAAGGAAGATTCCACGCCGCTGGCTGCTGCCTTTCCCTCTCATTCGGCTGTTGCCACAAAAAGAAAAGTTCATTCAAAAAAATTTGCTCCAGGCTGCAACGGCTGCTTAGTTAACTGACTAGAGTGCCAGAAAGAGATTGCTTCACAGTGCAGCGGCTGCCCAGTCAATTGACTAGAGTGCCGGATCCTTCTCCACTGTTACGGAAACGTTCTGTTTGTATAAACATTGATGGGGTTGTTCTGTGATAGTTGTGTTTTCAACACAACAGTACCTTTACCGATTTTTAAAGTAATCTCTATTAGCTGACTATTAGCTATAACACACTTCTGACATCTGTTGTATAGCGGCTAGTAACTGTCGGCAAATACTTCTTTTGGAATCGAAGCACCGTTGTCACAGGTTGTTGGGTCTCTCGTCGTTGCCACATGTTGTCGGCAAAGCGTAGGCTTTTCAGCACTTCTTTGTGGTGGTGAACTAAAAGTCTGCAGGAGCCAGATCTGAAGAATATGGGAGGAATATTCAAGAACTGCCTCAAGAGAATCATCCCCCAAAACAGCTTCATTTCTAAGGCGTTAAAACTACTCTCAGACACATTTTTTACTCACTGCTTACACATCGTACAGTTTGCATGATGTTTCATGTTTCTCCGTCGCCGTTTTTGCCTGACTTAATATTCACGTGTTGCTCCGTTTCACTACACGCCTGCTCACACGGACTGCGTTCAATTGGTCATAGCACGCACTTCAGTTCAACTCTCATTATTTGGACGCCAGGGGGTATTTGTTACCATGTCTTTGACCACGTGTGCACGAGCGCAACATCCTAAGCACCTAAGATTTGTATTTTTTTAATATGCTAATATGTTTCAAGATGTTATTTTTAAGCTTTCGAAGTTGTACAACTAGAAAATAATTTGTCAAAAATATTTCTGTCAAAAATGCCCCACGTATCCCAACTCTCCCTATGTGTTATGCTGTTTCAAATATCTTGCAGCTAGCTCTGTTTCAGGGGATAAAAATTTTCTCCAATCTATATTAGGTACAGTAGGAGTCTTATAAAAAATTACCGAACCAAAAAGAGACTTTTGAGTTCTAATTAACCAATGGACGAAAGAAAAGTATAGCGTTCCTTCGGTAAACATGCTGCACATATTAATTTTTAATTTTTTGTCTTTGAGGAATCATCTGTATATTAAAAGACATTGCAAGTTTTGGAAGTTCAATGGCTTCCCTATATTTTCATTTGATACTTCTAATGTAGAAAAATCTAAAATTTAAATTTTCATTCTTTTTCAACAAATAGTGCATGAGTTACAGAGCACTGAAAAATGACATCGAAGAGGTTTTAAACTGTAAGCCATAAATTCTGAAATGTTGAACGTATTTCATTATATTTCTACAAATATAATTCTTAAAAGCCCAAAAAAATAACGATAACGACTTTCTGGGAATGATTTTTTTGTACAAATTTCTTTCCTATTGATTATTAAATCATGCTCAGAAATCAATAACATGAACATAAGTAAATTTCGCTTTCATTCAAATTAATATACTTTAAAAGCACGAAATTTAATTTTTCTCAGATTTGCCAATATCTTTGAAAATATCTTCTAATACAAGCAAACGTTAGGAATCGTATGTTAGAATGTACTGTTACACAAATAGCTTAGTGGATGTTTTTTAAGCGGTCCAAAAAGGTGGATTACTAGAAATGAAACTTTATTCAACGAATATTCGAGAAAATCGTACCACTAGTACCACAAAAGTACAAAGCTTACAAAAATTAGTTTCACCAGCAGTCTGTAAAACAACATCAATAGCTCAAGAAACAGCCCTTAGCGCTTCATGGCTTAACAGTTGATCCCCCTAGATCGGCTTGACCCCGCCTTCCTTGGATCTTGGGGATACTGAACAACTGGTCTAATGGAAGACGTACACATACAAACAGTTCTACAACCCATTAGTAGAAAGGAGATTTTATTAGGAGTGACGCAATAAATTACTGATTTGTGGTTATAAATGTACCGGTTGTCCCAAAAATGGCCGACGATTTGAAAAACCAATTAAAAAAAACAGATGGCAATAAAAATGTACGGTTTGCTGAATTTTGCCTAGTAAACCAGGGAATTTATTCTCACTAATTTTCAAAATTAGTTGCAAAGCTCGTCGATACATGGCGGTGCTATTCTGTACGTTTCGTCCTTTCAGATCGGCATTGCTTCTACATCCTAGCATATGATTCGAAAATAGTTTATTCGCTGGGATAACGTATTTTTATTGTCTTGGAGTTTCATCACCTGGACACAGTTTTGTTGTAACGGGGCGTAGTTTACAAAGGAAATTCAATGTCAAGAACGGTCCGGCCAACAGCATATTGCCCTTGACTAAGAAAAGCATGCGCAGAGTGGCATTGATTGGCCTCCCTATTTGCCGGATTTGACACCATGCGATTAATTATAGGAGGTGGTGTACTTGAAGGACCAGGTGTATCCTCACAATCCAAACTGTAAAAATACATCTCTACTGCATGTCAGAATATTCGAACAGAAGTGTTTGCTAGGGCGTTTGTGAATTCATCCTCAAACTGCGTCACGTTATTGCTGCAAACGGTGGTTATTTTGAAGACATTGTTTTTCCTAGTCAGCAGCGCCATCTGTTGATGAACATTGTAAATAATTTTGGAAACTGGTAAAAAAAAATTCCCTGGTTATTTTTGCAGAATGATGCAAACCGTAAATTTTTTCGCTTTCCGTCTTTCTGAAATTGGTTTTTCAAATCTTCGGCCATTTTTGGGACATCCGGTGCGTGGTTCGTGTTTCAGGCGATGAACAATCAAATAGAAAATCGTAGTACTAAACGGCAAACCGTAAAATAGAAAAATCTTCCTTTTTATGACCGTAGGTCAGTGACTTATGGCGACATCCTAAAGCGAGATCTGGCTGAAATCTTACGGTCTGTCCGACTAAACGTTAAGTGGGTGGCCTCCTTTACGATCACTTGCCGTTTCCGATTGTCAATTAAAACAAAGCCATATATATATATATATATATATATATATATTTATTTGTTTATTTATATATATATATTATTAATAATCCTACTGACTGGAGAAAAACTAATTTCACTAATTTATTCTGCAGATTTTTACAGGAAGTTATTTTTTAAGTGTCATTAAATGTTCAAACTCCTGACTTGAAATTAATCTGATACTTTGATAAATTTGTCTTTCAGCAACTAAAGCACTCAAACCTTGTAAATTTGATTGAAGTCTTCCGTCGGAAACGTAAATTACATTTAGTTTTCGAATACTGTGAACACACGGTGCTGGATATACTGGAGAAACATCCGAAAGGGTAAGCTATTACGTTTCTTGCATCAATATTGTATAATTATTTTAATTATGTTACTTTCGACAACCTAAAAGTGAAAACTACTTTTGTAGAATGTCCGTTTCCAAGACCTAGTGGCAGAGATAACTCTTATGTGTGAGCACAGAGTTGCTTTCTCACACTGTTGTACACCACCTTCTTGAAACACTGCCTGTTGCTGCCTCAGGACGCTAGTTACGCTCATTCAGCATCGTCTTTTTACTATTGACAATCGCTTGCTTTCATTTGAAAAATTGTGTTCCAGCGCATATTTATAATCTTTAACTAGATTTTTACTAAGATTTCGATTTTTTTATGACTTTTTCTATTGATTCTAAAGCGACTTTCTTACTACTCCCTTCTTATAGATTTTTTTTAATCGTTGACTTGTTTTACTTTTCTAGTACCAGTACTATTCTCTAAATACATTTTTAAGGAATGCGAGAGCAACCATTTGTACGATTTTCACAAAATCCCAAAATCTATGAAATATTTAAAACTTTTTTCGCATCTGGAGCTCAAATTATCTTGCATGTAACATAATTCCAAATTTTATTCTATCCCATTCCCATTTTTCAAGAATAGTGCAAGCATGTACTGAATTTTCTCAAAATCTATAGAAAAACATTAAAATACTTTGACGCAAAGAGTTCAAGTGACCACCAGTGACGATACTAAATTTTATTTCACTCGCTTCAGCGATTTATACGTAATCGATAAATATTTTCATACTTTGGACAATTTTCGTAAAATCTGAAAATTTAATGAAGATTTTTTTTAAATTTGACGCTTATATTTTAAGTTGAGTGACCACATATTATGTCACCAAATTTCCTCTCATTCGCTTCTGTAGTTATTACGTGAGACGAGAACAAAAATTTACGAAGTTTGAAACGATTTTCGCAGAATCTCAAATTATAATCAAGATCTTTTTAAAATTCGAGGCCTATATTTTAAGTTTAGTGACCACCTGTCATGTCACCAAATTTCATTTCATTCGCTTTTGTCCGTATTTCGTGACGCACGAGCATAAATGTATGCAGTTTGATACGATTTTCGCAAAATCCAAAAAGCTAATGAAACGTTTTTAGAGAATCGACGCCTACAGTTTAAGTTCTGTGACCATTTATCATGTCACTAAATTTTATTTAATTCGCTTTAGTTGTTATTGCGTGATGCGCGAACAAAAATTTACGCAGTTTGAAACGATTTTCGCAAAATCTCAAAATCTACCAAGATTTTTTTAAAATTTGACGCCTATATTTTAAGTTGAGTAACCACGTATCATGTCACCATATTTCATTTCATTCGCTTTACTCGTTATTGCGTGATGCGCGAACAAACATTTACGCAGTTTGAAACGATTTTCTCAAAATCCCAAAATCTAATCAAGATTTTTTTTTTAATTCGGCTCCTATATTTTAAGTTGAGTGACCACCTATCATGTCAATGAATTTCATTTCATTCGCTTCAGTTGTTTTTAAGTGATGCTCGAACAAAAAAGCGTCACGGACAGAATGACAGAGATACAAACTTTTTTTTATGGTCATACTGGATTCCCAGTGCTTGAAACGGATAGAAATCTCAAAATTTTTCAATTCCAAGTAATGTACAGACAAAAGTATAATTTAATTTACAAATATAACCCATGGCGGGTTGACCTGTAGATCGACATATATACAGTTCACCAGATTAGCTATGTGGAATATTGTAGGCATATAGTCACACGAGGTAATTCGGAATAATAAAAGTGTCATAAGATGTTCGTCAAATGTAAATTATATAAAAAATAATAATAATCTACTTATATAATACGCTAACGTATGCGATACCGAAATTGACGATATTTCTACTCTGCGAACGGCAACCACTAGATAAAACATTAGCGTAATAACAATAATGCATGTGCAAAAATCAAATTAACAGTTCGACGACGATGACGTCAAATGGAGCAAGCATATTCGTTACTTTTATTTACGTATGCCAAAAAATAAAAATAATGGACATGTGAAAATGCAAGATCTTTCGGATCTTCTTACAGCTTTAAAATATCTAATTTACAATACTTGGCGCATTTATCGCTCATCTAAGAACTTCACTATGCAATGGGCTAAAGCACATTTTAGCCATTTCCTGTTTCTTTCATATTATTGTAACTAGGGATGCGTATAAAATAAGGCGGTCCACCAAGACGGGCGATTTTTCACCAAGATAAATGTCGGACACATGAAATTATTGATGGTTTGGAATGCGATTCGCAACAGTTTGCCAGCACATTTGACGGAAAATTAGTTTGGCGGGAATGACCGCCGGGATAATACATAAGTACCAAATAATGCAACGAGACTATAAAAACAAAAACACCAGGTTGCTAACTTTGGCACAACACTGGTGTTATTCAAAGAGAAAAGTGCCTATTAGCGGAACCAATGAATAGAAGGTACCACACTAAAAACTAATTTGAAGAAGCCGGCAGTTCCTGAAATTAAGTATTTCTGTAGGAATTAAGTATTTCTGTAGGAATTTGTACAACATGTTCCACAACGTATTACCCAATACAGTATTTTTATAATAATTTTATGAATGAAATGTCAATTATGTCTTTTTGTACATTTTGCAATGCCAGTACTTAGCATGGCCGCCATTGGCTTTTATGATGACATCCAAAATTTGTATTAACCCTAACCTAAATAAATTGAATGACAAATACCGTTAAAGCAAAGAAACTTGATTTTCGTTGAAATTAGTCCAATGATTTGGCCAACACTGCACTAATCATAAAGAACAGTCGGGTATAGGGCGGCGAATCTGGCCGCCTTGGCGGCTAATATATATAGATTAGAAAAAGCTCATTAGCAAGTGAGAGTTTTTCAACGTCTTAAGTTTCAGTATTACTTCGTTTTAAAACTACTGTGCGAAATAAACAGACTCAACTAGGCAGCTCAGAAAGTGACGTCTTAAATTAAAAATTGCGCGAAATTATTAAACTCTGCAGAGAAGTTTAAACCGTCCTATTCGCAATTTGAGCGATTCTAAAAGGCTCCTCGAGGTTACACAGTCTGATTTTTTTCACGAGACTGAACCATGGAGATTTAGACTGGAAACAGCTTGGATATTTTCCACCACGGCGAGATGAAATATTTTGCAGTGCTACGCCAATCTGACGAGAATTATGCTTAAAAATATATGGAGAGATATTTCAGTGGCAACCATTATAAAAAATGTTTATCGTTTATGCTAAGCATAAATTTCAAAGAATCACCAAAAAGTAAAAAAGCAACCATTGGTTTAAAATATCTAAGCTCTTTCTTTAAATTGAGCATGAAAGAGAGAGGAACGAAGATTGATAATATTAATATAAGTAATAGATAGTGTTGAGTAATAGGTAGTATTAGTAGATTTGTTAGGTTAATATGGATTAAAGCACAGTATACCACATTAATAAATGTTTAGTGAAATTGAAAGTGTTCTATTCATCATTTTTCAACGGTCTTCCTACAACTAACTAAACTATAATCCTACTTTACGTTAATACATCCCGCGATCGTTTCAACAGAAGGGACTACCTGAACATTTTTTTGAGATTTTGTTATGATCCTATTTTAGGAAAATATTCCTTTCTTACCATGCGAAGAACGGGCACGCAACTAGTAATAATATTAACGAACTTATAATAAAAAAGTAATGTTAGATTAATTAATAAGTAAACGTTAATTTAAAATGAAATTTATTTTTTTTCTAAAATGAATGAATAAGGATAAGTTAGAATATAAATTATATAATATTTGTGAATAAATATTGAGGGCATGATAACTGCAAATGGTATTGTAAATGATTATATATGGTCCTATTTTAAATATTATGTGTAAGATTAGTATAATGAAATGGATACTGTTTGAATCTAAATGTGTTGTTACCCATATTTTCTTAACATAATAACTTGAAATACAGAGCGTACTGATTATCTAGGTGAGTTAAAATAAAGATAAAAAGAAGCACTGTTAAACAAACGGACACATTTAATACGTAACTAGAAGTACACATACAAGTAACACTGAATATCTTCATAAGCCAAACTGATACAGCTCGCGAAGCTGTTCTAAAGATATTGCTAGCTAAAGTCTTTAGTTACAGTATTTTAATGTTGGGATCTTGTTTTTTGTGGATTATGTCACATCTCCCCCTTTTAGAGATTAAGTTGATCTGGATGTTTAACAACTCTTCTAAACCGAGTGACAGCAGGCTGTGATTATTTTTCTTAGTCAAGCCCGAAGGTTTTGGCGTTTCAGTTTCAGCTTTTTTTCTGTGAAACGTCTGGAGTGATAGCATCTGCGAAGTTATCATCTTCTACTGGACGTGGTTACAGTTTTGCACTAGGAATTAAATGTATTCTGTTTCGTCTCAGGTTATACTGACCTTCTTTTACGAAGTACGTTCTTGGTATATCAGCATTCCTTTCTACAGTGCCAACAGCCTACCTATCTGTTATCCACACTTTTTCACCTGGATTTATTGATCTAAGTTCATGAGAGTTATGTCAGCAATTATAATATTTTTCTTATGTTTTTATTTGATTTTTCTCGATTTCCTCTAACTTCTCCTTTTGAACTAGTCTTGGTCGAAGTGCTGATAATAGAACAGGTAATTTTGTTTGTAATCTCCGACCCATCAGCAACTCAGCTGGGCTGTATCCGCATTTTAAAAGTGAAGCTACGTAACTGAGAAGTGCTAAATATAAGGATCTTTTGATTTCTTCAATCTCAGCTTGATGATTTTGACAGCAGCTTCCACAAAACCATTGCTCTGAGGATATCTTGGACTTGAAGTAATATGTTTGAAGCCATATGTTTGTGCAACTGTTGAAATTCAGCTGTTCTAGTTGCTTCAAACTGTCGTCCATTATCAGACCTAACTATATCAACTATTCCATGCCTGGCGAAGATTGACTTGCAATGTAAAATCACTTCCCTGGATGTAAGCCTGCCCAATTTTGCAATTTCTGGATCCCGTGAATCATACCGTGATCAGTCCCTAACCAATACCAATCTGAATGAAACTTGAACAAAGCCATGGCTACTATTTCCCAAGATCTTTGGGGAAAACTTGTTGGTTTCAGTGTCTTAGAAGGATTTAGTTTCTTGTATACACGATATATACATATACATTCATGAACTAGTTTCTCTATCTGTTTGTTGGTACCAGGCCAGTAGACTGCGGAGTTGGCTAAAACTCTATTTATTCCTATATGACCTTTATTGATTTGCTCTTAAAATTTCTGGTCGTAGTTTATCCAGAACAATTATTTGAGCTCCTCTCATAAGTAATCCATTATGTAAGGATATTTCGTATCGCAAAGTCTAGTAAGGTAGACATGATGGTTCTATTTTTTTTTTTTCAGGCCATCCTTATCCTTGTGAAACATAGACCGTTAGCATTTTGCATGTTGAATCTTGCTCCTGTTCTAATTTCAACTGAGAAAGTCTTTCTGGAGCTACAGGGACAGAAGCAGTTACGAAATTAACTAAAGCTGCAACTTCTTCTAATTCAAGGTCGGGAACTCCTCTCGGTAAGGTGCTCTTGATAATGCGTCCGCTGCACATGAATTCTTACCTGGGGTGGGAAAAACATCAAAAGAGTATCGCAGCAATCTCATTTTGAATCTTTGAAGACGGAGAGTTACATCATCTAGAGACATCCGCATTAAGATAGGGACAAGAGGTTTGTGATCTGTTTCAAGAAGAAACCTGGTACCCATCGAATACTTACAAAACTTTTCGTATGCCCATGTTACCACAAGAGCTTCTTTCTCTATAAGCATTAACCGTTACAATAGATTGCTTGTTAGGGTCAAAAGTTGCGAGTACTGGCTCTGAAGACAAAATCTTAAGTTTCTTCAGTGCATTTTCTTGAGGTGTATCCCAAACAAATTCGTTCTCTTTTGGTAAGAGGGAAATCAAAGATGCTAACGTCACTGAATATTTCGGTATGAACCGTGCTAAGTAGTTAGCCATCCCAAGGAGTTGTTTCAGCCCAGTTTTATTTGTAGGACTTTTAAATTTTATTATGGCTTCATTCTTGTCTTCATCTGGATGCATTCCCATTCATCAATAACATGTCCAAGGAATTTTATTGACTTGACAAAAACAACAATTTTGTTTGTTCAGGGTTATCCCGGTTTCTTTAATGCTATTTAAAGTGATCTTAAACGTTCATCGTGTTCTTCTTGAGTGGATCCCCAAATAAGGATGTCATCCATATGACATGCGATACCTCGAAGACCTTCTAAAACCTGCGGCATTAAACGCTGAAAATGCTCTGGAGCCGATGAAATTCCGAATAGCAAACGCTAAAACGGAATCGCCCAAAGGGTGCTATGAAAGTAGTAAGATAAGACGATTCTTCGTCAAGCGGTATATACCAGAAACCTGAGTTGGCGTCTAATTTTGAAAAAACTTTGGCACCCCCCAAGAGAGATAAATTATGTTATGTAGGTGGTAACGGGTGCCATTCCCTTCGTATACTTGCCATCTTTTTGTCTGACAACAACGGCTGGGGAACGCCAATCAGTTGGTTTTTATACTGGTTGAATTACATGTAATTCCTGCATTCTTTTTATTTCTTCTCTTGTTTTCTCTAACAACGATTCCGCTATTCGTCTTGGAGAAGTGAGAGCATAAGGCTTACAGTCGTATTCACGAAACGGCTAGTAACCGCCTGATTATGAAACTAACGTTTGACCGTTACTTGCTGGTAACACAATGGTAACCTCAGAACGGTATTCACCAACTATTTAAAACCACTGGTTTCCTGACCAACGTTTGACCACCGATTAACTTGTACTTGTGCATTCTGCTTTGTAAGCTCGTCTGTGATTGGCTTAGGGCACTGGCTATCCAACCAGCTGATTGCCGAGCCGACCCTTGACCCCTCTTCGCGAGCGCTCCAAAATAGTTGAAAATAAGCAGGAGTGTAATGTGTTTCCATGTATTTTTATAATCACAAATGCTTCAATTATTTATTTCGGAGATTTCTGCTGAATTTTTTGTAATTAATAACCGATATTTTATTTATATACTCCTACGAATTTAAAAGATATATTGATTTTAAAAGATAATTTTTAAAGGTATTCGAGGGTTTCCTATTTTTATTTTTTAATGTATCTGACAGTCAAAAACAGTACGATTGTTTAAAAATTTGTGAATACATACTTAAGAGCTTACTCTGGGGGTATTTTATTTGTTTTACTGTAGGAGATGGTATGTTTTTTTTTTTTTTTTTTTTTTTTTTTTGAGTATCAATAATTAAAATTTCAAATGCATAAAAAAGCAAATATTTTTACAATGTCTTAATACAATTGTAATGATTCTAATGTTGAAACCTACTGGTGACCATACTTTAATCACAAAAATATGGATCATAGAGCAGCTCTGCAATTTTTTGTAATTTTATACAGTAAAGGGTAAATATATACGTGAATATTAAAATGTGATTGTGTTGAGATGGTTCTTGCTGGGTCTTAAATAATGATTTATGAGGTAGCCATTACTCAATTTTTAACTGAATTTATGAACTAGGCTGTCTCTTGATTTTTCATATCAAGGACTAGAAATTTTTGGACCCTCCCCCCCCCCCCCAAAAAAAAAAGGAATTGCAGATCTCCACTCGAATTGCAAGTTTTTTCCCACAATAAAGACACTTTAATCACTCTGTAGTCAGACATTAAAATAAGATTTTTTTTTCGCATGTGATTAATTTATGAGTAATAACTTAGCACGAAGTGTACAACTTATTTAAATAAAGCAGGAACGGGGAAAAAGAGTATTCAATTTAAATATTAATAGTGAATAATGCCTCTGATGTATTTTTATTAATGGAATAATGCAAAAATCAAGAATTATATTAGTTATTTCATCAGATGTATGTAAATAAATATTTAATACTATAAGCTTAAAACAGACTCTGTTAAAATTTACATTTTCTTCCCCCTTGAAACAGATAAAACAAATGTCAATGAATTTTTGTCTCAAAGCTACATGTTCTTCTTTTGCAAAATCGTAGGCAAATAAAAATTGGGAGGGGGTGGGGGATATGTAGCGCTGAAATTTTTTTTACCTATAGTTGAACTGCAGAATCAATGCAAATAAAAAAACTACTAATTTCATTGACTAAAATTTGGGGGGGTGGGGTAGGGTGGGAAATCAATTAAAGGAATTTTAGAAAGGGGACTAATTAAAGAAACCTGTTCCAGCCCAGCTAACCCCTGCTAATTCACATGGCTTTGTCTATTAAATTTTGCAATGCTCTTGCTGGGAAAAAAAAATAATAATAAAATTATTTCTTTTTTTCTGACAGGATTGGGATCATGATTGATTTTGATGGTATTGTAGTATAATGTCGAATTTATACACCTAATTAAAATGGTTAAGTACTTCATCCCAGAGGGCCTTACTTTTTTAGAAATAAAAAAAAGAGATGTAAAAAAAAGGGGGGGGGTGAGAGAGCAAGAAGGGAAACTTTGGCCGCAGCGAGGCCAGAACCCTGGAACTACTGCTTGCCAATCGCTCGCTTTACCGCTGCGCCATAATTTCATTGACACATTTGATGTAAATTCAAAACATTTCCTTTTTGACCTGTTTACCGTTTACTTACTTTGATGGTAATGTATTGGAAAATCCTTGACACACAAGTCTTCTAAACCGTTTATTTTCTCCTCACACATAAATTTTGCAAATCTATCAATAAATTCTAAAATTTCCATATCTTCTGTCTTCAACAGCGCTGTAGTCCGCCATGTTTGTTAACAGATTAGAGCCTCACAGCGCATGCGTCGAATGTAACAGGCCGGTAACCACCCGAATTCGGCTGGTTACATTCGTCTGTTAAAAACGAGATGTAACCAGCCGATTTGGCCTTGTGAATACCATTTTTTTTAAACCATCCGATTCTATGGTAATCCGGCTGTTACCAGCTGGTAGAAAGTTTCGTGAATACGGGTGTTAACATCACTGATGATAGTTACCTTTCAGTAAACCGAGTCCTTGAAACAGAGAAGGGAATTCCTGGATCGGATCAAAACTACAAATCCTATGCACACAATGGCCTAGAATACACTATCTGGCCAAAAGTATCCGGACACCCAGTGGTATGGACTTGGAGCCTCCTGAGGCACATATTAATATGATGTTGGTCCTCCTTTTGCATTGATGACAGTCTGCACACGCCTGGGAAGACTTTCCACCAGTTTTTGATAGGTGGCCATAGGAATTCACTTCCAGACATCCATCACAGCTAAAGTGAGTGCTTGCAGTGAGGATGGTCGATTTGGCTATCTACGTAATATGCGCTCTAATTTATCCCAAAAGTGTTCTATGGGATTTCGATCGAGGCTCTGAAAATTCCAGTCCAGTTTTTGAACACCCATTTCGTCAAACCACGTCTGTGCAAGCCTCTATGTGTGAATGGAGCAGTTATCCTGCTGGAAGAGAAATAGGCCTTCCACGAAATATTGCCACAGAATTGGGAGTACAGCATTGTCCAGAATGTCTACATACATCGTAGAGTTCATGTTTACAACCACAGGAACTAACGAACCCAGGCCAAGCCATGAGTAACGCCCCCCAACATTATACTGCCACGACCAATTTTAACAGTCGGCATAATTCAGTCACTCTAAAAACGTTCACCGGGCATCCGCCAAACTCAGACGCGTCCCTCCGACTGCCAGACTGTGAAGCGAGATTCATTACTCCAAAGAACAGTTTTCCACATGTCCACAGTCCAATGACGGTGATCTTTGCACCATTGCAATCGATGCTTTGCATTCTGTGGAGTGATGTTCGGCTTGTGAGCGGCTTCACGTTCATGGAATCCCACGTTGTTTAACTCAGGTTAACAGTCCTGCTGCTAGCACTAACGCCTGATGAACTTCGGAACTCTTGAGAAATTTCCACCAACGAGGACTTGAGATTGTTTTTCACTACCCTTTTCAGAATTCTGCGGCTGCGTTCACTACGTTTTTTCGGCCTACCACTGCGTTTTTCAGCAGTTTCACTGCCTCGAAGTTTCCACTTCACAATTGCATCACTCACAGTGGATTTAGGCTTCTGTAGAATCTCCGCAATCTCACAAACTGATTTCTCACAAAGGTGGCATCCCACTATACTGCCATGATCGAACTCTCTAAGCTCCTTTGACGTACTCATTGCTTCACAAACGCATACATACAACCTGACAAACCACTACCTTTTATAGCTTTCCAAACACTTTTATAGCTTTCCCAAACACTTTTATAGCTTTCGATTACGCATCAAATTGCGTCACCCGCCAAAACTACTTTTTTAGGGGGTGTCCGGATACTTTTGGCCAGATAGTGTACTAGGACCCAATCCAAACATTTTTATGGCTTGTTTTCACAATGAACATCGCTGAAGACCATCTATGATGCAAATTTCTTAAAAACAATTTTTACCATTATATTCTTATTTTCAACTATTTTTCCCATAAGTTTCAGAGGTAATCTATCAGGACCGAAAATTAACTTCTTTGTACATTCAACTTCAGCACTTTTCAACACTGCTTTTTGCTACATGAGAAGGAATTACAGTGTGATCCGCAACATTCTCAATCTTAAACTTGACAGATTTTCCTAATATTTTTATTGGTATAACCCAATCATCTACATTTTCTATTAAGCCTATTAAGCCTGCTTAAATTAACTTCGTTAATTTGCTTAGTGGAAGATAGTAGTAGGCTTACCACTTGAGCGAATACAAGAGAAGGGGTGTGTCTGTGATGTCATAGCTGTGACGTCACGAGCGGAGTTGTTTTCCTGATTTTACGAGGATATTTTAGTTAATTTTATTATTAGTTAATTAATTTCTGTGCTGTTACCTGTTCATTTTAGAATTAATTTGTGGACTTTGAATTATTTTTAAAAATTATTTTTTCTGACTTACCGACAACGGTATTCAAACCCCCAATCTTCGATCTGGAGTTCGGCAGGCTGAGCAGTATACGGTTCTGGGCTCTTCTGAATGAAGCTAAAGGTTGAAGTCTACTTCAGTTTCGGAATGGGGACTTAGAAATTTTCCCTTGAAATTTTCCCGGAGTTGTAATTTTTGGATGGTTTGGTACAGCTTTTAACCCTCTCGTCACCGAATTATGAAAAATCAGAGAAAACAAATCTGTCTAGCATTTAATGCATCTGAATTACTATTATAAATCATGCAAAAATATTTTTTTCTAATGTCGATTAATATTTGTCGATTTATGTCGATAATAATAATTTTTCTAATAATAATTTCTGCATTTTCGAAGCATTTTGTTATGCTAAAATTAATTTAAAAGGATGCACATATTAGGTAAAGGTTGAGGAATAAGAAAAAACTATACTTACCTTAAAAAGAAAAAAACTGTAAAAAAGCAGTGTAAATATTTTCTTAATTTTTCTCCTGAAACAATGAAGCGAAAACTGTAAAAAATGAACTAAATTGACTAGTACTGCAATCTAGGCACGATTTATGCATCTAGTTAAGAGCCTCATATACTTTCTACACGAATTAATGATATTGATATCACTGAAAGAAAAAAATACTAAATTCAATTGTTTTCTCTCTAAATATTGCTATTTGAAATAGGAGCCTTATATGATGTTCAGGGTGACGAGAGGGTTAATGAGTTTTAGTTAATTTTAATTAATTATTAATTATTTGTAATCAACGATTAACTTAAGGGGACCGGGCAAGTCGTATCTCCGCCATGTAAAATTCATCAAATTTATGTACCTTTTTCTCAGAAATGGTGAAAGATAATGGCACAAAATTTTAACAACCGTTAGAATAACATATTTTACATACTTTAACGGGTCAGTTTTTTCTAAAAAAAAATTTAAAAATATTATTAATTTTTTACTGAAAATCACTTTAAAATTTGAATTTTTGATAGACTATAGCTGCCTAAAATGAATAATTCTCAATATATTAACAAACTGCCATGTTAAAATATGTAATATAATACGATATATCTCTCATGAAAAAATCGAGTTCATAAGTTTATATATATTGAGAAAAAGGAACACAAATATGTAACATTCATAGTTTTGAGAAAATCCGCTTTGAAGATTTTTAGATAGCATATAAACTATGAAGTGCCTTGTGTAAATATAAAAATTTATAATACTTCTATTTTTCAGATAAACAAGTGTTATACATCGTTAGAAAGATAAAATTTTAAAGTATTTGATGCAATGAAAAAATAATAATCGATTTTTTGACCGAATTTTGCGAGCCTGGTAACCTTAAATTAGGGAAATGAGAGAATAATCTGAGTTCTTTTTGTATTTTATTTATTTATTTAGTAAATATCCTCACTTTTTTCTTTAAAGAATTTTTTTCCTTTAGCATTTGCAGTGACTTTTAGTTACAATTTCATAAGTCAGATGTTATTTTTCTAAATTTTAAGATGATTGTTTTCTGATTATAAGTAATCATACTTATTGTTTAAATGTTCTGATTATAAGTATATAAATGAATATGCACAAATCACATGCATACTAATTTTACGAACCAATACAAACATAAAACCCAAGCTTACAAATGAAAGTAAAGTAAATAAAGGTTCACTTTGCAGATACAGATATATAGTTATACTCTAAATCAAATACACGATTATAGAGAACGCACAAAATACATACCCGAATACATTTTACACACACATACTTGCATGTAAAAAAATATAAGGACATATACTTATGAAAATAAGGTAAATCCGGAAGCACTCACAAATACAAACAGGCACCTGCACTATTTTTCCCCCACGCCTAAATACACTTATACATTTTTATATACATCAAAGTGTCCATAAAATACACACAAATGCACTCGAACCCCTAGTATAAAACCAAATTAAAATTGGAATAATATACACTATAAAAAATATATTCCAACACATTTTGCCGATAGAATCACATGTAAGCCATTTTCACCGCAATACATCTCAACACACATTTACATACCAAAACGCACAATCATACACCTAAGTAAACCTGCACACCGACATTCATTCAAAAACACGCAGACGCACGTACAAACACACGAGAATTATGTAAATCCAGACGCACTCACAGACAAACATGCACTTACAGTACTGATTTTTCACCTAAATCAAATACACGCATACAAAAATGCACAAATATATACCGGTATCACAGGTCCAAAAATTAATATAAAGTATACCCGGACATACTTTGCAGATTTTAACACACATCTAAGGCATTGACATCTAAATACAGTTAAATACATACATTTTCAAAAACACACATACGTACACACACTTAATAATATACAAATAGATAGGAAAAGTTGGAAAGAGTTTTGAAAAAGTTGAAAAAGTTTTGGAAAAGTTGAAAAAGTTAATACGGTTTTGATACAGTTGAAACATTTTTGAAAAGGTTTGCGACTTCTTTGTGCAGTTTTTCAGACTATTTTCTTTTCCACTTAATTAATTTTTTTCTGTTTAAATTTTTATTTGAGCATCATTTTAATACAATGTTTATCTTATATAGAATTTTTTTCTAAACTATTGTTTTGCTTAAGTTAGTGTTTATGTGAACTCACGCATTTAAAAAAAATGAAAAAAAGAAACTCTGGTTCATACATCAGTTTTCATGAAAGTTTTCATGAAAGCCTTTCATTCATTATTCCAATTTTAATTTGGTTTTATACTAGGGGTTCGAGTGCATTTGTGTGTATTTTATGGACACTTTGATGTATATAAAAATGTATAAGTGTATTTAGGCGTGGGGAAAAAATAGTGCAGGTGCCTGTTTGTATTTGTGATCCTTCCGGATTTATCCGGATTTACCTTATTTTCATAAGTATATGTCCTTATATTTTTTTACATGCAAGTATGTGTGTGTAAAATGTATTCGGGTATGTATTTTGTGCGTTCTCTATAATTTCAGTTTTCATGAAAGTCAATATTTTAATCACATTTTCAAAAGTACAAATATATATATATTACAATGTCAACTATTCGTTGGTAAATACTTTTTCTTCCAGTATTAGGCACTCTTCTTTTAGCAGCTTTTGGCCTTGCATACATTTTCTTTTGGCACCTGTTATATAAATATACTTCACAAATTCGAAGTGGAGAATGAAAAGTGGAGAGTGTTCAGTAAATCTCGAAACCGATCAAATGCCGCAGGTCATTCCATTCTGTTTTTTAAGAGAAAATTGATGAATTCGACCAAGGTCAGAACCAGGGATGACGCCTTCTTCCAACTTTTGCAGGCTTTACAGCATTGATGTTTGGAAACATGAATATTTCTGCAGTGCTTGAATATATAATTTAGCGTTTTCATTCTGATACATTTTACGTTTCAAGATATGCTGAATTTGTGAATCTAATTCACTCAAATGTTCTTCAAATTGTTGCATGCGATCAATAGGTATGAGAGCGTATTTCTTTGCGTGCTCCATGGATGATGGATGATAAAAGACTGACAGCAGCAGGGATCAGAATTGATTGAAAGCCCGTCCCTTTTTTGCACGAGAAAGTGTCTTTACTTGAAAAGAGGTACTTTCTTATCTACTAGGCGTCGCAATGTCCTTTTATAGGGTGAAAGTTTATCTTTCTGTCGTTTGGATAAGGGTGCGTTACCTTTCAAAAGATTCAAAGCACATTCACAAACACATATGATGAGACTGTTGGGACATTTACGTAATAAGGGTTCTTTACTTTTAGACTTGCCTAAAAGCTTGTAGCGTTCTATGTTTGACATCCTCCTTATGAATGATAACGGATACAAGTACTATTTTCCTTTATATAGGTCGCATAAGCCGCTGCTTTTGCTAAAGCACAGTGGGACAGAGGCGTAGCCAAGGGGGGGGGGGGTTAGGGGGGTCATAACCCCCCCCCATGAGGAATTTTTTGCCATACAAAATGTAAATTCTTCAGTAAATTATCACACACACGTATACATATATATGAGTTGCAGTAGTCATAACCCCCCCCCATGAAAAATTTCTGGCTACGCCCCTGCAGTGAGAATAATAAGAAGAATGATCAGGACAGTCCAGGACTACATGATTGAGCGTTTGATTTTTAGGACACTTCAAATCATTCAGATCTACAATTTTACGTCCAGACAGATTTTTCAAAAATACAGAATTTCCTAAGCCTTTGGCATGAATATGGAAATAGGTCGAAAACAAAAATGTTAAAATACGATACAGATTAATATAGAGTGGATCACCACTGTCTCAGGCGAGTCGATGACAATGAAGGGTTAACCACGAAAATGATTTTTTAAAGGTTTATCGATAAATGTTCCCAGGAATTGGGTGGAAGAAAAGTCCACCGACCATGATAGCCACGATGGATATCGTAGAAAGCCAGTTCTTTCACGATGAAAATGTGATGTTTCATTTGGAAACCCTCGAATTCTGTAACAGCGGAGGGCGTGTTTCTTGCAACAAATCTGATAAGCAAATGATTATCGTGGCTCATACACATAGTATTTATCTGGCGAAAATATACCAGTGCGCATGCGTAAACGCTCATCTGTCTCGGGACTCAAGTCGATGAATAAATACCCGTAAGCAGGACTTCTTGCGTCTTGAAATATTTCTTGAAAGCCTTTAATTTGTCCTGGTAGTATTTGTCTCTGAGATTTTTATATAAAACTAAATGAGAATTTAAATGAACGTTACGCATTTGTTTACCCTGCTGAAAAATATTCTGGGTAATAAAAATGACAGACAGATTTCGGGGATGACTGCCTTTCGTAAAAAAATTGCTCAGTCGCGTATCGCTCGCTATTTCTGTCATGAGATCTTCAATAATAATGAGTGCATTTTGCAAAGTATTAAGGTCGGAAGGTAATCCTTCTTGAAAACGAACACCTTTCATGGAATTAAAAAGTCGCTGATAACTTCCGTAACACTAAACGATATTGATCAGCATAGGTGCAAACATTTTGTTTTCTATTAGTTTTTTAACAAATACAGTGTTTCCTGACCCTGTTGGTCCCGACAGGACAGGAAACAAGTGCGAGGATGAACTAACTTTATCAGTTACATTCTTAAAATGAAAAGTCAATGCAAAAATTTTTGACTTTTATACTCTTCTTTCCAAGACAAAACAATTATATATATATATATATATATATACATATGCATATTTCCAAATAATGTGCACACACACACGCACACTAAGAAAGAAAGAAATTAGATTTATAAAATAAAAATTATCTTTATTAATGTTTCACAATCGTAGTTACACCACATCGTTTCTTAACAAAGTGAAATACTAGAAAATCATTCTTTTTTCCAGCTAGTTCAGACAAAATAAATGACATGCATAGGAGATGAGGGCATTTTACAATAAAATAAATACAATAATGTCCACACACATTAGATGTTAAACTTTAAAGTTGAACTTGATTCCAGTAAACATATTGATATCGCTTCACAAACCGAATGATATCTTCACTGTAAGCTTCTGGATACATTCTGTAGGAATTGAAGAATTCAAGACTCTTTTCGTCTGGCATAAAGATGCCTAACCAATGAGTGCCGCTTTCATGATGTTTATCTGTATTGATCACTATTGCCGAAGGAAAGTTTCCAATAACAGGTATCTTGTGCGAAGAAAAAACGCCAGCATAGTATCTTGAGGTGTAAGGATCCCTCGATAGAATTCTGTGGATTTGTGACGAATTCAGCAGTTTCCAAAATTGTACAGGTTATTTCGTGCTTTCTTGATTTCTAGTAGATTTTCAAATTTGGTACACTCTAATAATGAAAGAGTTTGTGCCAAGGGCCAGACAAATTTTACTTCTAACCGTAAATTGCTGTGACGTATTATGTTTAAACCAGAACCGTCACACTGATCAGGCGATAAATCAAACGGGATTCTGATTTTTAAAGAACCTTTAACCGATCTTTAACCGAAAATTCTGATCTTTAAAGATATAAACCTTTGTCCCCCGCATTTGTAAATAAGTTCTGGTAGGCTCTAACAAAGCGGTTGTTTTCAAAATTACGTTGAAGAGGATTTTGTGGGATAGGCTGTCTATCCACATAAACGCCCAAACAATTAATATTGCAATGTTTAAAATCAAAAAAAAATTATTGTAGTTACCGTTAAATGCGTCATTATCAACGCAGGCAATAACGAGACGATTAGGCATTTGTCCGTTAAAGATGTTATCTTGAAAAAAGCTCATGTTTCCTTTTGGAACAGAGTAAGTTTTACAGACAACTCGATTGATTGGATACTTTGCAGTCCTTATTTCTAAACTTTTGGTATGTCCCAGCATGACACTTGGGGAAACTCTCACTTTTCTCACAAGCAATAACGCATATTCTAAGTAGGCTTTAAACTGTCCGTCACCCAGCAGGCAAAATTCAGGTTTACTCCGTATCAATTTAATTTTCATATCCACCAGAAGTCTTTCTGGATGAGACATATCCAGATGCAAACGGCCGATCATATCGACTGATTTACTGAGCGTAAGATATCTGCCCGTTTGTTAAATCCTTCGTTAGGTTTCTTATCAGTCTTATCGTACACATTCATGCGACCTGCCGTGAAGCTTTAGCATCGTAACCGTGATTGAGTAATGTTTCAACCAAGATAGCACAGCAAACTTGCATCAAAGTTGCAGCATGCTTGATTTATCAAGTCAGCAAACTTGAATTACGCTTGAAAATTTCAAGCGTGTAAGCTTAATGCAAGCTCTAATCAAGTGTTCTAGTTTACACTTGCCCAGCTTGCATTAAGCTTGACATTTCAAGCTTGAATGAAGCTTGACATAGCAAGCTTCATTTCAAGCCTAAAAAATTTTCCTAAATACACGGGGCGCCCGTCGGCGAACTCGCCCCGCATATTTCAATTTTCCACGCATTTTTCCCTCTACGCTGAAATTTCTAGTTATTTTAATCTGCTTCCATCAAGCGTTCGTGGTTGGGCTCGAAACCGCAATCTAAGAGTTGGGAAGACAGCGTCCTATCCACTCGGCCAACCTGACTTGCGCTTGAGTGACTAAAGTTTGAAGTGACAGCTATCGTTAGCACGCCGTTTTCTGGCGAACCGAACCGAAGTGGTGTTTTATCCCCAGCGTGTCATTAAAGAGTGTCTTTTGAAAAATGAAATAAAAAACTCCAAAAGGAGAAATTCGAAACTGTTTGTAAAGTTTGACAATGCCTACATATGTTAAATCGTGGCAAATCGAAAAAAAAAAAAAATGCAGCGAAGCTGCGAAAAATAAAAAGGAGAAGAGGAAAGGAAAACAACCCGCTCTTCCCCCCTGGTAAAAAACACGGACTCCATTGAGCGGGTTGCTCAGTTGAGACCATAAAGATGTTAAAAAAACAGGGCGTCGACCGAAAATGATGTTGAAGTTGTAAAGAAACAGAGTGACCCTCCAAAACAGGAGATTGAGAAAAATCCGAGAATGGTGAAAGAAAAAATCCACCAAAAAAAAAAGCCCAAGCCAATTTATAGGAGTGACAGGAACGAAGCTAAATTTAAATCCTGGCAGTATACAGCAAAGAACTGAAGATTAGCGTCCTATGTCGCCCATAGAGGGTGCCACCATCAAACGACGCTCTCGACTTCCACTATTGATTTGGCCTGTTGATCTGTTTATTTTATTTTTCCATGGGATAAATCAAAATTAAAATAATGTTATGTGTGATTTAGAGACTCTACTAATAGGGAATAAGCATAATATAAGCTTAGAAGCAGCACACGTTTTAAAACTTTCAATATCGCGATTCAAATGACTTCTCCAAGCTTGCTGCAAGCTTAAAATAAGTTGAACTGTCAAGCTTGTATTAATACGTCAAATTCAAGGAAAAGTCAAGCTTGATTTAAGCTTATGTGCTGTCTGGGAAACATGGCTCGATAAGGATATGTATTATCACTCGATGAAACGAGTCTTTCGTTTGGACTAATGTCCACTTGCGAAAACATTGAATGCAAAAAGAGCTCGCTATTTCTGTCATGAGATCGTCAATAATAATGAGTGCATTTTGCAAAGTACTAAGGTCGGAAGGTAATCCTTCTTGAAAACGAACACCTTTCATGGAATTAAATAGTCGCCGATAACTTTCGTAACAGTAAACAATATTGATCGGCATAGGTACAAACATTTTGTTTTCTATTAGTTTTTTAACAGACACAGCTCTTCCTGACCCTGTTGGTCGTGACAGGCGACAAGTGCTAGGATGAACTAACTTTATCAGTTATATGACGTTCAGATATACTGACGTTTTATTCTTAAAATAAAACGTCAGTGCAAAAATTGTTGACTTTTATACTCTTCTTTCCAAGACAAAAAAATTATATATATCTATATTCAGGGTGGCCATAATTAAACTGCAATGGTTCAAGGAGTGCTGGAGAGAAAACTACTAGGAATATTCCAGTGAAACTTGGTATCCACACGTTTCAGAACATGCGCAAGTCAAATATGCAATAAAAAATCACCCTTTTCACCTCATAGATGACGCTATATCGTGTTCCAATGCTTATGGACGTCATATATGCAAATTTTAAGGCCATCGAACAGTGTAAAAACAAGGCCACACTGAGTAATGGTCAATCATGACTCTGAATAAGAAGGAACGTGCATTGTTAGTGAAGATATTCTATGAGAATGTTAGCATTTATTCAGCGACTCTGAAAGAATCCCGGCGTATGAAACGATTAAGAAGACATCCAATGAGTGTCAATGAGAATAAATAATGGTTTAATTGTTTCCCAAAGCAGCTTTATGAATTGATTAATTTGTGATCTTAATTTACGTTAATTTTTGGTTAAATGTTATTGTAAAAATTTAATTACAGAAGCGAATTGTATGGAATTTTGATAAACTGTAAAAGATGTTTTATATTGTTTTTATGCCTCTTAGAATGTCACTATGTTCTCTCTATCGATTTTGGAAGTTGTATTTACCACCGGTGAGCTTTGAAATACGGTACAGCGCCATCTATCGGGTGAAAATGACGGGTTTTTTTTTGCATATCTGACTTGCGCATGTTCTGAAACGTGTAGATACCAAACTTCACTAGAATATTCTTGGTAGTTTTCTCTCCAGTACCCTTTGAACACTTGCAGTTTAATTTTGGCCACCCTGTATATTTCCAAATAATGTGCACACATACGCAAACACTAAGAAAGAAAGAAATTAGACTTCTTATAAAATAAAAATTATCTTTATTAATGTTTCACAATTATAATTACACCATATCGTTTCTTAACAAACTGGAATACTAGGAAATCGATCTTTTTTTAGCTAGTCCAGACAAAATAAGTGACATACGTAGGAGATGAGGCCGTTTTACAATAAAATAAGTATAATAATGTCCACACACATTAGATATTAAACTTTAAAGTTGAACTTGATTCCAGTAAACATATTGATATGGTTTCACAAACCGAATATCTTCACCGTAAGCTTCTGGATGCATTCCGTAGTAATCGAAGAATTCAAGACTCTCTTCGTCTGGCATAAAGATGCCTAACCAAGAGTACCTCTTTAATGATGTTTATCTGTATTGATCACTATTGCCGAAGGAAAGTTTCCAATAACAGGTATCTTGTGCGAAGAAAAAACGCCAGCATAGTATCTTGAGATGTAAGGATCCCTCGATAGAATTCTGGATTTGTGACGAATTCATCAGTTTTCAAAATTGCACAGGATATTTCGTGCTTTCTTCATTTCTATTAGATTTTCAAATTCGACATAGTCTAATAATGAAAGAGTTTGTGCCAAGGCTCAGACAAATTTTACTTCTAACCGTAAATTGCTGTGACGTATTATGTTTAAATCAGATCCGTCACACCAACCAGCCGATAAATCAAACGGGAATAAATAATAACCTTCCGAAAATTCTGATCTTTAAAGATATAAACCTTTGTCCCCCGCATTTGTAAATAAGTTGTGGTAGGATCTAAAAAAGGGGTTGTTTTCAAAATTAGGTTGAAGAGGATTGTGTGGGATAGGCTGTCCTTCCTCATAAACGCCGAAACAATTAATATTACAATGTTTAAAATCAAAAGATGATTTCTTGTAGTTACCGTTAAATGCGTCATTATCAACGCAGGCAATGACGAGAGCATTACGCATTTGTCCGTTAAAGATGTTATCTTGAACAAAGCTCATGTTTCCTGTTGGAACAGAGTAAGTTTTTCAAACAACTCGATTGATTGGATACTTTGCAGTCATTATTTCTAAACTTTTGGTATGTCCCAGCATGACACTTGGGGAAACTCTCACTTTTCTCACAAGCAATAACGCATATTCTAAGTAGGCTTTAAACTGTCCGTCACCCAGCAGGCAAAATTCAGGTTTACTCCTTATCAATTTAATTTTCATATCCACCATGTTCAGAAGAAGTCTTTCTTGATGAGACATATCCAGATGCAAGCGGCCGATCATATCGACTGATTTACTGAACGTAAGATTTCTGCCCGTTTGTGAAATCCTTCGTTAGGTTTCTTATCAGTCTTATCGTACACATTCATGCGACCTGTCGTATCTTTGAAGAACAATTCCGACGAGAGCCGTGAAATTTTAGCATCGTAACCGTGATTAAGTAATGTTTCAATCATGGCTCGATAAGGATACGTATTATCTCTCGATGAAACGAGTCTTTCGTTTGGACTAATGTCCACTTGCGAAAACATTCAATGCAAAAAGATATTGACGGGTCCCACTTTAGTGTATTTTGCGACAGGATTCCCGTCCGCTTTCAAAATTTTGACTTTCGCGTACAGTTGAGTCTCGATAAGTCCAAATACTCTTCTCCGCTTCAAAAAATATGAAATTTTATGGGGCTTCCAGACGATAAGCTGGAGAATGGATGAAATTCAACCCATTGGCCTTTTCCTATGAATGCTTGAGTGGGCGGCAAAGTAAACAACTCCAACTCGGACTTGGCACATTCTGGAGAATCTTTTAAAAGAAAAGCCATTACGAATCAAAAATATGAGGTCCTTGTACCTTCCTGTCTTTAGACTGAATGGCGGGTCATTCCACGTCAGATCAAACAGTGCAGTTCACCACACCAACTCGGATTTTCCTCAAATTTTATATAGAGGATTTATAGGCTAAGACATCAACAAATCTCAATTTTGAAGGTTCTACGATAATTAATTAACGAGAAATTAATTATGCAAATTTTTAAGTTTTCTGCAAGATGCGTCAACTTTTTTCACAATTCCTTAAATAACTCCTTACCTGTAAAAGTTACTGAAGTGAAAATTTGTTTCTAGGAGTAACTTTTTACCCTGATTTCAAAAATGTTATCGAAATTTTCGTATCTTCTATAGTTTATGCATGAGCACTGCATTTGCTAAAAAACATCATGAATTTTTTTCGGCATGTCTGATCACAGACACATGTTTTAAATTTTTATTTGTTGTTAAGATGGAATAATACTACATCCCAAAATAATTTCATCTTGGCTTTCTGCTCAGGAGCAGAGAAAAAAATTGTACGTATGTACTTATATATGAGGATTTTCATATGCAATATTTATACTGAAGATGAGAAAATTCAGAAGCGTTAGTCAATTTTCCTATGTCTTTTAAATTGATATCTGAAGTTTAACTACTACTCCAGGCATTTTCATAAACTAGAAAATACATAAAAGTGCTTACATCGAAAAACGTAAAACAAACAAACAACAAAAAATGCATGTCACACACAGTGTTAAATTAAAAAAAAATTCTAAAGTTAAAATTTTGAATTACTTTTAATTTAACCCATTTGTGCCTGGATATTTTTGCGACTTTCTTCGATTTTTACTGATAACAGAAATAATAGATAAATTTCTGATGTCAACTTCTTGAACAAGGGATGATTTCTTTTAAAATCTTTATGCATAAAAATTGAAATATCAACATACTACTTGGTCATGTTAAAATATTTTGTAGAGTTGAGGCTTAAGACTCAAGAATAAAGGCTAGGAAAAATAAATAACGTTTTTGACTAATAGCGAAAATGCCGTCCCAAAAAAGGGACGCTAGGCATAAATGGGTTAACCCTGTTATTTTTGGCAATCATCCATCAACCAATAAATCTTTGAAATTCTGTATGACATTCAAGTCAATAGAAGGAACAAAGTTTATTGAAAGAATTGAATTCCTGTAAGTTACAATACTTATTTACCTTTAACAGAATGCGAACAAAATTCGGCTTTGGCTAGTTTTGTGGATACAGCAATTTGATTTAGGTTTTACTGTATACTGTATTAAATTTTTATTGTTACAACAACTAGCATAGCAATGTCAGGCACATTGTCAAATTGCACATTAGGCGATATATTGCAGAATAAATGTCATGTAACTAGTTATTCACGGCAAACTTTTACGTCTAGGAGGATTATATCCTCCTAGACGTAGGGGGGAGAGGAGGGAATATAATCCTCCATTTCGAATATAATCCTCCTATACTCCTAGGAGGATTATATTCGAAATGTTCTGAAATCGATTTATAGGCATTCTTGAGGGTTGTGTATTTTACAGAAAGAATTTTATCGATATCTCTTTTCTTCTTTGAGATCCCGCAGAATATGTGAAAAGAACATTTTGGGCCTTTATCCTCCATAAATTACTAATTTGGAAAATACTCTCTAATCCAGCGCCTACGCTATAAAATCCCAGTCGTGCTAAATTTCGTGTTATTAGCTTCAGTAGTTTTGGCTAGGCAAAATATTGACATACGGAAAACGGATGGAGCTTTCCGGTAGACCTAATATATATATACACATAATATGTTTTATTAAACATTGTTCTTTCTTTTGAGTTCAATATCATACAGAATTCCAAAGATTTATTGGCTGATGGATGATTGCCAAAAACAACAGGGTTAAATTAAAAGTAATTCAAAATTTTAACTTTAGAATTTTTTAAATTTTAACACTGTGTGTGACATGCATTTTTTGTTGTTTGTTTGTTTTACGTTTTCCGATGCAAGCACTTTTATGTATTTTCTAGTTTTTGAAAATGCCTAGAGTAGTAGTTAAACTTCAGATATCAATTTAAAAGACATAGAAAAATTGACTAACGCTTCTGAATTTTCTCATCTTCAGTATAAATATTGCAAATGAAAATCCTCATATATAGGTACATACATACAATTTTTTTTTCTCTGCTCCTGAGCAGAAAGCCAAGATGAAATTATTTTGGGATGTAGTATTATTCCATCTTAACAACATATAAAAATTTAAAACATGTGTCTGTAATCAGACATGCCGAAAAAAATTCATGATGTTTTTTAGAAAATGCAGTGCTCATGCATAAACTATAGAAGATACGCAAATTTCGATAACATTTTTGGAATCAGCGTAAAAAGTTACTCCTAGAAACAAATTTTCACTTCAGTAAGTGTTACAGGTAAGGAGTTATTTAAGGAATTGAGAAAAAAGTTGGCGCATCTTGCAGAAAACTTAAAAATTTGCATAATTAATTTCTCGGTTATTAATTATCGTAGAACCTTCAAAATTGAGATTTGTTGATGTCTTAGCCTATAAATCCTCTATATAAAATTTGAGGAAAATCCGAGTTGGTGTGGTGAACTTTCTCCAGTTTTGTGTTTGATTTGACGTGGAATGACCCTGGCGCGTCTCGTTTTTTGCGCTTCCTTTTAAACTTTCCGTTACCAATCATCTCAGCCGCTTTTTTCACAGCTTTTCTAGCCAGAGTTTTACCCGTCTCTTTACTTCTTTTTTTTTTAGACATGTATTCAAATTTTCACCGGACAAAACATCATTGGCAACCATCGTTCCTGTACGTAAAGCTTCTTTTCCTACTGCTTTAGCCCCGCTTTCTAAAAACGGTAAGGCACTGCGAAAGAGATTGGGAAAAAATCCATCTATTCCATATTCTTCCTGTAAAACTTTTCCTTGATAATAATCTCTCAACAACTGAGATTTTCATGGAATTATGGATTGTGAAAAAGTGAACTTTTTCCTTTCTTAAGAAATTTTGCACAAGCCTGTTCATGAATTCAGGTGCATTTCACTGGCCCCCCCACCAACGAGTTTCAAAATTTTGACGATTGTACTGGTTTGTACTACATTTGTACCGGCTAGTACCGAAATATTTCCGTTTGTACCGGTTTCGTTAAAAAGTTATTAACAATTGAAATGTGTGGGGCTGCAGAAATGGCAGCCCCCCCATGAAGGAATTTTCAAAATTTGACGATTGTACTAGCTTGTACTACATTTGTACCGCCTAGTACCGAGAGATTTTTGTTTGTACTCTTATAATAAGAGAGATATAACGGTTTTTCCACAAGCAATTTTGTGAGAACGCAAGAGTTCATCGACCGCTATCCAAAACATTGGGTTTCAGAATTTTTCCCCGTCTTCCGGATATTCGACCACTGGTCTGAAGGGTGTGAGATCTAAGGGGAAGAAAATCCGGGGGTCGAACACTTGGAAAAATTGCCGGGTTACCAGGAAAAGGTGCATTCCTGTGTTGGCGAAACTTTTTTAGAAAAGCTAGCTAAAATCGTAGTATCCCCTCGTTATATCGCGCTTATCAGGAGACAAGGAAAATGCGCGATACATCCGGCGGAAGACGATGGAGGGTTGATGTGAAATGATAAAATTTATAGCCTTATGTATTTAAAATATAATAAAATGAATCGCATTTGATTATAATAAAAGATAATATTTTAACAATGAACACAGGAGTTTAATTTTTTTAATTTACGTAGAAATGTCTATTTTATTTTCTGCTGAAGAAACGGTGCTACGTCATCTACTGCGCAATCTAAAGAAAAGGGTAACGATCACTTTGACGGAGACATGCACAATTCTGGAAGTACAGAATTGACAAAATGTGGAAAAGTCTAATTTTGTTAAACAAGGATGGAGCAACATTTTTCGCACTTTTCGATTTATAACATAAAAGCGTTGTGCAACGTAAAGCATTTTACAGGAAATTTATAATGTACTGCACATTATAGCTTTTAGAAAAGAAAACAGAAACAAAAATACTTCTGCGAATACTCACCTAATATTTCAGCCAAATGCTGATATCAATGATAATTTTCTCATTTAAAAACCTATCATTGAAGAATTTTCATCTAAAACTGATTACGATTTGTAAGTAGAGTAGTCTTATTAAGTACTAAACTATTAAATGCAAAGCAAAATTAGAACTATTTTTATGAATTGAAAATAGTATGCGAAATATAATACTAAGAACAATAATAATAATATTTTCGTAATTTTGTTCACAAATTTGCAAGTATTTATGTTGTATTAAAACACATATGGACAATCGCCGATCCGCGGTCGAACCCATGGCTTTTAATTCGGTCAGTGGAACATATCAAAACCCTGCATAAAACCCATATAAACCATACAAAAACCCCATATAAATCCCAATTATAAGGCCCGCAACTTCGCTAACATCCTAAATTTTGGGCCGCAACTTTTCAAAAGTTCCCCATATCTGTAAAAGAACAGCCACATATTTCTTCTTTTGCCCCCCCCCTCTCCACTTTCAGAAAGTTTAACTGAAAATGCTTAATTGGGAAATAGAAGCGTCCGCACAAAAAAAAAAAAAATGAACAGATAAAGTAGTTGGGGGACAATGGTCCACGATTTTGAATTTTCTGAAAATTTGGAATAAGTCATGAACCTAAATTTCTACTAGAATGTAGCTTAAACCTTTACCTGTCGCCTTAAATGATCATTTTTATCTAAATTTTAATGCAAAAAACTGGAAGTGACTTTTACAGATTTTGGTATTTTCGGATATTTCCCCATCTTACGGGGTAAAGATCCGCAGTGGTGGACTTGACATAAAACTATGAAACCCACTTGAAAAGTTGTCTTTGCTGCAAAACTATTATTTGTCAGGTTTGAATTTGACTGATATCAGCACCTTCAATAATGGTAGAGTATAATTAAATTTTCCTTAATTTATTATTATTATTATTATTTTATGAACTGCATAGAAAATTTTGGTTTAATATGATAATAATCGCTAAAGTATGTATTGTGAATTTAGTTTAACAAAAACAGATAGAAAGAAGAAAAAATCACTGTCATTTAAGTGTAATTAGAGAAACTTACAAAATAGGTGGAAGACAGTTGGCTGTTACATAATTAAAAGATTTTCCGATACTTAAAGGACGTAGAAAAAACTGATATGGTGCTAAAATGAACTGATGTGAACTTAAATATTGCAATTACAAACCGAATCAGTGGAAATAAATAAATAAAATAAAATAAAATAAAAGGAAATACATTCCTAACTGAAAATTTTACATTGCACCGCTCATGTGGGGGAATAGATTTTTCCGGTCCTGATGGACATCATCATTATAAGGCACAGAACTTAGCTCAATTGATGGTTATTGGAAGCCCCGGAACATGACAATCAAACAAACAAAAGCATCACGACCCCAAAGCATTAGGGGCTAAAATCTGCATTCCAATTCTTACCCCATCGCACTTGCGGATTCTTGCCCCATTTGATAAAGATATGAAAATAGCTTTTCTATAATTTTGGTTAAAAGTCGTATCACTTGAAACATAAAGTAATGAGATCATTATTAGGTTAGCTTTACATACAAAACGCCCTTAAAACAAAAATCTGCAAAATATGTATCTGTAGTCATAAATCTCTAAATACGCAGGTTATATGCAGGTTTCACTATCAGGTAAAATTAACAGAAGCTTTAAAGTATTATAATACGGTATTATTAAACGGCTTCTAAATAATGCATTATTGTTAAAAGCTTATATTTAAAAAAATAAATATACAATAGGCTAATTTAATTTTGCTTAGAAGGTTCTAAAAATCTTGCAGTAGAAGTTATAATTCTAAGTACGTAATAGTGTGTGCATTTTAGAGGTGGGGGAATTTATCAGTAGTGTAGTCACCCATTTCTTTCACTCTCTCTGTCTCCCCCCCCCCCTATTTCAATATACACGTCTCTAATCATTTTTTATTTTCAGGGAGACGCTGAGAATTTTTTAATTTCTTTTAAAATTTTAATCACGGAAAACTTAAGTTTTTGTTCAAATAGAAGTAATATCTGACCCTCTGCTCCCCCTCTTATTTTGTTAATGCAAATGAAACATCTTAAATTTATTACGGTATTGCGAGCATTGGCTAAATATTATGGTTAGTTTTAAATTTTCCGTATTTAAAATAATAAAGATATTTATTAAAAACTTTCCACACTTTTTAAATTTCGATCTTTTTAAATAGTTTCAGTATTTAATGATTAATACTACGTCCTTTCCGATGCTTAAAACAAAATCTCACGGTGAACAGAAAATTGATTATACAAGAAAGTTATTCTTTATTAACAACAAATGTTCTAGCTTCTCTGACAATAATTATAGTGTCTAATCGTCGACATCATAAATACTCTCTGGCACAAGCGTAAAGTTTTCAAAATTATTGGGGGTGCCGGGCACCTCAACCACATATATTCACGTTAGTGGCGTAGCCTAGGGCGGTGTCATACCTCCCCCCCCCCATTAGGAAATTTTGCCATAGAAAATGTATATTCTTCACTCCCTTATCATACACCCCTATACATATATGTGAGTTGCAGAAGTCGTAACCCCCCCATGAAAAATGTCTGGCTACGCCACTGATTCACGCACATATAACTTACTCATAGCTGCCAACTACTACGGAATATAACTAACCAATTTTTCTACATGATTTTTTGGCTTAAAATACAGCAAAATTTTTGTGCTGCGCACGCGAGCTGGTTACTATTTTGAAAAAAATAATTAAAAAATATACCGTTTACAAAAAGTGATTAATTATATTCCGTAGTAGTTGGAAGCTGTGACTTACTATATATAAGTGTAAATTATTGGAGGCGCTCGAGTTCTATGGGTCCATAGAATTCTACACCTATGTAAGGTAGGTATCCATGTTAGTATCTTCATACCATGTTATAAGTTAAAAACAGAAGCAAAATAAAAAATCCAAAGGAGGGAAAAAAAAACATTTTCGATGACATAATGCATTTTAGACACATCTGAACTTTTCTTCATTTCATACTTTACATTGCATAATCTGATTTCTATTAACCAGAGCCTGGAGAGGTCAGCTTATAGTAGCATTGTGTGTTACGTGGCGTCACAATGAATACTAAATCATGATTGAAATCAAAAGAAGAAAAATTTTAAAAGTACAAGTAAAGGCTTTTTTTTTTAAAGTTTGTAAATGGCGTGAAATACTTTTTTTATGTTAGTATAAATTAATTGTCTGTATTGAGTGGTAAATTATTGGGTGGGCTCAGCCCCTCTTCACAATTTATTGGGGGGGCTCGAGCCCCACGGGCCCATATAACTCTACGCCTATGCTCTCTGGCGAGTGAATCACTGTCAGCGATGTCCGTTTACCCCTTGGCTATATTTTAATGTCTTTAGGCGAAACAGGGTTGTTGTAACTTGTCTTGCTAGAAGAGCGATAGATAATCTATCCCCCCGAATCCACATTCGACCTTGACGTTGGTGACACCCCTCTGCGAAGGAAGTCAGTCAGAGCAACACCGTCTTGAAAGGACAGGCCCCCTGACTGAGTACTGAGGACTGACATGCGAACGGTCAATGACCGTACGCTCGCACAGTAATTCTTGTGAAAAAACCGTTATATTTCACTAATTATACGAGTACAAACAAAAATCTCTCGGTACTAGGCGGTACAAATGTAGTACAAGCTGGTACAAACGGAAATATTTCGGTACTAGCCGGTACAAATGTAGTACAAACCAGTACAATCGTCAAATTTTGAAAATTGCTTCATGGGGGGGGGGCTGTCGTTTCTCTAGCCCCCCACATTAAAATCGTTAATAACTTTTTAACAAAACCGGTACAAACGGAAATATTTCGGTACTAGCCGGTACAAACGTAGTACAAACCAGTACAATCGTCAAAATTTTGAAACTCGTTGGTGGGGGGGCTAGTGAAATGCACCTCATGAATTCCGTATCGGCATCTGTCTGTAATGACTGAAGTTTGCACTCCGAAAATATTTTTTCAAGGCTTCCACAATAGTTTTAGATTTTTATCTTTTAGAGCTATGTTCCAGGCGTACTTACTTAAAATATCAATACAGGTGAGAATGTACTTCTAATTGTCGTTGAGAGAGGCCAACAATTGCATGTCGGCTAAATCGACTTGAAACTGTTCGTTTAAACCCCAATAATCACTCTGTTCCTAGGAAATGTATGTCTCACAGGTTTATGTAAAGTGTAAGAGTCCTTCGTTTGCAACCATTTTTTAATATCCTTCGATTTAATTTTACCTCTTAAGATACTATGTAATGTATTTACACCTCCAAAACTTCCAGGTAAATCTAGCCTACTATATAACTGACTGAGTTCTTTTGACATTATTAAACTTAATGGTACTCTGGCGAAATAAATATACAAAGTGAGTCACTTACGTTAGCAGAGTTTCTTAATATACCAGTAAATTTTTTACAAAGCATATAAAAGTTTTGTACCAGGTATATCACGCGATTCTAAAAGAAAGCAGTCGTGTAAACTGTGCAAAGAAGTCGCAAAGCATTTTAAAACTTTTTAAAAAACCATATCAACTTTTTCAGACATTTTTTCAAACCTTTTCTACTTTTCCAAAACTTTTTTCAATTTTTCCTATCTATTTGTATATTATTAAGTGTGTGCACGTATATATGTTTGGGAAAATGTGTGCATTTATGTGTATTTAGATGAGAATACCTTAGGTGTGTATTGAAATCTGCAAAGTATGTTCGGGTATACTTTATATGAATTTTTAGACCTGTGATATCTGTATGTTTTTGTGCATTTTTGTATGCGTGTATTTGATTAAGGTGAAAAATCAGTACTTATAATCAGTATTTCTTTTGCTGAACACGTGGTGTTTCAGTTAACACATAATTAGTTAGGTATATTTTAATTAAGTCATAATTAATCCATACCACGTGTAACTTTCAAGGAATATTTCAAGTCCCCACAAAAGTGTTGCCATTCCATAATAAAATAACTTGTTCGTTAGTGACGTCACTATCCACGGTATTGAACTAATAAATTTCAAGATAAAATTCGAAGTTCTATTTCGAAACTAATTTTTTAAAAAAGAATTCAAAGTCCTCGTGTTTATTCTTAAATTTTAATAACAGATGGCGGTACTAAAATTAATTAATAATTAAATAAAATCAACTGAAACTCATTAAAACCTGTCCCAAACCATCCAAAAATTACGTGTCCAGGAATATTTCAAGAAAAAATTTCTAAGTCCCCATACCGAAACTATAGTACACTTCAACCTTTAGCCTAATTCAACAGAGCCCAGAGCCGTATACTGGTCAGCGTGTCGATCTTCTGATCCGAAGATTGGGGGTTCGAATAACGGTAACTCAGAAAGAATAATTTTTAAAAATAATTCCAAGTCCACAAATTAATTCTAACATTAGCAGATGGCAGCATTAAAATTAAAAAATTAAAATTAAATTAACTAAGATATGGTCATAACCTTTCACAAAAATCAGGAGGTAAACACCTCGGCTCGTGACGTTACACACTTTGACGTCACAGATACGCCCCCTCCTTTATCAATGTCGTTTGACCGCGACCCTCTGTTGTATTTGCTGAAGCAGTAGGCCTACTACTGCTCCCAACATACTTTTTCCCAATGGCTTTTCTCTTATATTTTCTGCAATAAGTGTTCTTGGCTGGGCAATGCTTTTTACTGTGTGGCAATTTTCCGCACCATTTATATTTGGAAGTGCTTACATTACCTTATTATCACGAGAAATCTTTGAATTTTGTACAAATTTCTTTTTATGGACTACAGCATTAATTGATGAATAGCTTACGAATACTGACTGTTGCCTTTTGATCAACTCCGATAAGTGAACTTTATCAATGGCTGTTTGTAAAGTAAGCTGAGGATCAAGTTGTAGTTTTTCACTTAAGGCTTGGTCGCGAATACCGACAACCATACGACCCCTCAACAATTCATCGTGAAGTGCACCATAATTACATTTATCCGCAAGTGCGTACAATTCGGTAATAAAATCATCAAGTGGCTCACCTTCTATCTGTATCCGTCCGTTAAATTGCGCGCTTTCAAAAATAGCATTTCTTTTTGCGACAAAATGATCATTAAACTTTTGCAATACCACCTGGAAGTTATTCTTCTCGTCTTTTGTTATGGTAAACCAGAGAAAAATATCTTCAGCTTTTTCGCCTATGAAGTAGATGAGAGCATCAACTTGTTCCTTTTCTGATTTAGCATTCAGTTCTGAAGCTGTTCGGAAACGGAGAAATCTCTGTTTCCACTTAACTTTGTTCAATTTCTCTTTCCACTCCGTTGGAGCTGAAAACTGGAATAATTCCGGTGGTGTTATATGATAAGCAGCCATGCTTGCTGTTCTGTCCTGACTTCAAACCTGAACTTTTCGCATAATTCAAACTTTTTAAATTACCGTTTTAACCACTGCCACCATGTGTTGTTACCCGTATTTCATTAATATACTAACTTGAAATACCGAGCGTACTGATTATATAGGTGAGTTAAAATAAAGAGCAAAAGAAGCCCTTTTAAACCAATTGACACATTTAATACGTAACAACTACAAGTACATATAACACTACAGTGGTTATGTCACTGAAAATGGTAGACCACCGAAGTGTAAAGGTCCCCGGTTTGTGTCCCGTCGCTCGGCTGTCGATAGTTTTGGTTGTCTGTGGAGTTTTGGTATGTTTTCTGCAGATGTAACGTGAATACGCATTAAAACCCCTAAGAAAGCCCTCCTTCCAAGGCACCCCCATCTTTGGCAAATCGCACAAGCGTAGCGTTGCCATAATCACGCAAACAAGTAACACTGACTATCTTCATTTGCCAAACTGATAAGCTTGCGAAGCTGTTCTAAAAATATTGCTAGCAAAAAGCAACGCCTCCTAGAGAGGAAAGTCGCGGCTCTTACTTGTGACGTCAAACCCAATGGAATCGCTTTTCTTTACCTACTCGGTGTGACGTCACAAGTAAGCGCCGCGGCTTTCCTCTCTAGGGGCCGTTAGCTAAAGTCATAGTTAAGGTTTTTTAATGTCGCGCTCGTGTCTTTTGTAGATTACGTCACATTAAATATCTGGTTCTGCATAAATATATGCAATAGTGTTGTTTAGAGGTATATTTATAGTATACTTAATCTTGCTGAGCATGTTTCTAATTATTTTATGAAAAGTAATTTGCTATGCAATCAGATTTAGTGATGAATCGTAACTTGTTATCATTGAAAGAAGCTAAAGTGTTACTTTCTCATTTAATATATATATATATATATATATACAATTTAGAGCACTTCTGCAACTGGAACAATGTGTCTCTGACTAACGGTTTAGGAAATAGCCATTGGGTACCATCAGCACTGGACACCCATATATATATATATATATATATATATATATATATATATATTATATAAATAGTATATATATATATATGGGTGTCCAGTGCTGATGGTACCCAATGGCTATTTCCTAAACCGTTAGTCAGAGACACATTGTTCCAGTTGCAAAAGTGCTCTAAATTGTATAATCTAATATATCGGGAACAATCGAAGTCAATAAATCAATTCCTATGAAAGTTACGAAACTTAAATTTTTATACGGTCCCCCGGTCCTATTAGTTATATTTAGAAATTTTTTCTTTGTAGAATTCCATGCCCAATAATAAAAAAAAAAAATTCGCCCTTCTGCAACCAAAATTTACCGAGTTTTTGAGCAGCAAACATTCTGACTTAAGTCACCTTTCCACGTTTAAAATTGTTCCGTTACGGTAGTCCGTTAAGGGACCCTATAAATATTGAAATTTTAAATTATAGGTTATAAATTCATTTTCTGGCATAATGCGGAGAAAGAAGCAAAACTAATTTTAGAATACTAATCTTTAAACAAAGGGTTATAGTCAGGTTCTATAAAAATCTATCCGGGATAAGACTTACTAAATTGCATATATGTGTAGCATGCAGATGTATAACACCTAGCATACAAAGTACAGGAAGAGTTTTCTAAACAGGTGCATTATTTGGATTGCAGCCGAAGGAAGCTATACTTTGAGCGAATGTTACGCTAACAGAATTTGTAATATTATTTTAAGTTTCTAAAATGCTTATATTCGTAGTTTAAAATGTCACATTTTCTAATTTAATGTTTAATGAAGTGTTTTATTCTCGTTTTTTTTTAAGTAAAACTTCTTTAGTGGCGACTAGGAGATTTTTTTTCTTACGGAAGCAAGGCTCAGTAGAGGAAGTGACGTGCGCGCCCCGAAAAAGAAGAACCAATGAAAAACCTACCTTTTCGACCTGCTTTCGCCGTTTCCGGAATTCATCCTTAAAAAATACGCGGAACCTGTTAGGGAAAGAAACAGCGAGAAAAACAGTCAAGAGTCGTATCTTAGAGACATCAATCTTTATTTATATATCAATAAGCGTTTTGAAGGTACATCCAACATAATATTTTGCATGTAATCCCAACCTCACAGGAGGTTCTCGATAATCCTTATTTTTAGATGAATAATATACAATACATGGTTTTCGAAAATCACAAGGAAATGGAACCTGCCTGCAATCGAACCGGTTCCGACCGGAATTGACCAGAACAGTCAGGAACTGATTTACGGCGGGGAATTCGGGGCACGTGCCCTGGGCCCCCGATTTTTAGGGGCTCCATAAACTTCCTTTTATGTAATCATATTCGCTACTAAAATCTTCTCTCAAGAGAAAAATATCTGATTACTTCATTTCATCACAAATATTCAAAATTTTTAATTTAATGCTACTTGTAACGCTAAAAATTATGCATTCCATTTGCGACATTCGATGACTTCGATATTCGCAAATTCGTTCGGACACCTTAGCATGCTCCTCCTTTTAGCTTTTCAACGGTGTATGACGGATTTAAATACCCATAAAAACATTTCAAAATCGAAAAATTCATATAAGTGGTATCTGTCGTGCCATTTTACTCATTTGTAAATGTTTACGTATCGTTAACTTAGGAATGATAATTGGTTTTAACTTAATTTAATTAAGTAATATTCTGCGGAAAACTTTTGTGCAGGGGCCTACAAAAGTATCTGTGCCCTAGGCCCCAAGTGTGTAGATCGGTACCTGGGAACAGTAGATGGAAACGTCAGTTTAAGAACACTTTTCCTGGATTCTAACCCAACTTCCAGACAGAACAAGGGGATGGAACACCACAATTAAACGGACAGTGGCTGCAAACGAACCTAAACAGCAGAGGGAAATTTGCGTTTAAGAACACTGTTGGAGTATGATACTTCGATCCCACGAAGGTAAATTTATAGGAGGGGACACTTCTCTTAGAAAGTTGGCTAACGCCGTAGTTGCAAACAGATGACGCTATGCACACTGGGAAACTACGCATCTTCTGCTTCTGCGCATCTCAGGTTGTTTATATTTCCATCGAGGCGAAGTAAATGGAGATCGTTGAATTAGTAGAACTTCAAAAAATTAAATACATAAACTTAAGAACGTGATATATAGTAACTACTGGCTTCAGATATGTTTTAATTAAATAATTGTCTTAGAATACTATTTCGTAATGATTATAGGCAATAGTTTCGAAGCGAAGTGATATTATTATTTGTCAATGCCAGTTACATTGGCCGTTAGGCCATTAAACTCCATTAAACTCCTAAATATTATGTATGTCATGTCTGTTATTATTTTGCCCAAAAGCTGTATTTTAAGAAATGTTAGTAAATTTAGAAGAATGTAGTTTGTGTGAACGCAATATTTATAATGATATATATAGTGTAATGATATATATATTTATACATAGTAATGATATATATATTTATAATGATACATATACAACGGTTTAAGAATTCGGGTATGTAACACCACAAAGAAACAAACACTGGCTGCAAACGGTTTAATAACAAAATAAAAGATTAGCAAATGGACACTCCGTGGATTCTAGCCCAACCTCAAGACGGAGCAAGCAACGGTTGAACACGAATATGGAACACCACAAAGAAACGGACCCTGTCTGCAATCAATCCCAAATAATAGACAGAACCTGCAGTTTAAAAACACGGATACTGAATAATAATTCGAAACCTACCAGCAGACGAAATCAACGCTTAAGAATACTGTGATAGAAAAACACACAAAAAAAATAAATAAATTACACTACCTGCATTCGAACGCAACTAACAGAGGAAAACATCAGTTAAAGAACACAGTTAAAGTATAATACTAGACCATAGACATTCCCCCCACTCAAACCCAACCTCCAGACGGAACAATGGTATAAGAAAACAGTTAAAGAATAATACTACAGCATGGACACTTCGTGGATTCTATGTAATTATCATGAATTACCGATGATTCTTACTGGAGATTTTAATGTTAATTTTCGCTCTCAAGAATCTCAGATGTTAGTTGATTTTTAAAAGAAAAATTTGATCTAACTATGAATACTTCTCGACTTCAATCAACAACGCGTTTCGGTACAACGATAGATGCTGTATTTTCCAGAAAATTAGCAAATTTAGAGAGTAAAATTTATGTTTCACATTATAGTTACCACAAACCTATAATTTCATATATAAAAAATTATGATGACATTCAAGTATCTATTTCCAATGAATAATATGAATATAACTTTTATATAATCTTTGTAAAGTACATGAATAATAAATATAATTAAATTATAATATGATATTTATTTTAAGTTTAATCATTTCAGTGATATGTGTCGTAAATGTCAAAGAAGTTTTACTTCAACCCCGCGTAAAGATTACACGCATACACTTTTTTTTGTATTATAAGTTGTTTAACACCAGTTCATTTAAAAAAACTCATTAAAAAATTCTATTTTCAGTATAAGCTGTATTATTATGCTAATTTATTGTTGTCATTACTCCAGACCGTAAGATCGACAGCCGTGCGATGGGACCCGAACTTGTGAGCTAATTTATTCAATACGCATAGTTAAACGTTAATCTTTATTGCAATCTACAATCGTAAAATACTTGATGAAATTGCTGATAAATATTACAAGGCTCAAAACCATGTAGATTAATTTTTCTCAAATTCATTTTTCATACAACGCTATTTCGCATCTCGAAATGTGCTCTAACTTTAAGCAGCTGCAACTCGGTGAATTTTGGTTGTAGAAGGACGAATTTTTTTCTTGTGAGTGAAGTTGTATAAGGAAATTTTTCTAAATATAACTGATATAACCGGGTGACCGTATAAAAATATAAGTTTGATAATTTTGATAGGAATTGATTGACTTCCATTGTTTCTTATATAATAGATTATACAATTTAAACCATTTTTGCAACTGGAACTATGTGTCTCTGACTAACGGTTTAGGAAATAGCCATTGGGCACGGTTAGCACAGGACACCTGTGTATATGTATATATATGTAGCATTAAACGGCTACGGGAAGGTTGTTGTCGTGTGCCGGAGGACGCGAGGCTGTTTGAGGCCCATTTTCGACGTTGGGTATTAGGCGAGGCGGCTCGGGACTCTGGCTTAGAGCCGTTATTGTGGGATCCTGGCCGATCTTCGCTGGCCGGCAAACTCTGGAGCGAGCTGTGAAAATCCTTGTGCCGCTATGGCTGTCGGTGGACGAATGAGTCGAACTGAGATTACATTGTTTTATTGGGTGAATCGATACATCTTTCCTTGGCAGTTGCGATCACGCGGAAAAGTCGCTGCTGGGCTGCATCAGCCCCTTTTATTAACTTTTGAGGTCGTGTGACATGATCCATGCACGTTGCAATCATTGGCCTATCCCAAAATCTGGGCAGCGGTATTTCAAGGTTTGTTATGGCTTTTAAGACTTCGAGATTGACTGGACGCGGGGACCGTCTACAAAGTTACAAAGGAATTACAAGGGACCGTGTAGTGATTGCAGTTTTTGAAAGCGAATTTCTTTGTTCCAACTGAATTAAAACAGCGTAGTTCTAGGAAGGTGGGATTTTAGCGGGCTTTTGATTTGTAATGTTATATATATATATATATAATTAATAAGTAAAGCACAATATATATACTGTTTGTTGTAGAGATGAATAATAATTACGAATAGTCTGCTACAGTGCACAGTGAGTGAACAGTGATATTCTTAATTGAAATGACAGTATGATACATGTACGGCATTTACTTAGTCCTTATTATATTATAAAATAGATTATTCTGTGCCAGTCGAGAAAAAACGGTAATTCGATTAAAATGTAATAAATAAATAAATAAATGAAAAGAAAACATGGCATTCATATTTATTGTCTGACATAAATATATTGATAAAGGCACTTATCAATGCATAAGTCAGCAGTTCTCAACCTTTTAACGTCGGGCGTCCCCAACAAAGTCTAACTGTGGCGTGCCCCTCCTCACATTTTTCAGCATACATTCAGTCATTTAATCTTTAACAATAAACATTTAGTCGAATTTTCTACAAAATAATGTTATCAGTAAAGTTTGAATGAACATTTTAAGCGAAAATGGATATATTTTTGAGTAAAAATGAGAGTAAATAAGATGATTTTTTTTAAAAACATGCATCACTACTTGTTCTTTGGTTTTTCTCGCCCCCCCCTGCCTCTGCGTCCCCCTTGGGGGTTGCGCCCCACAGGTTGAGAAACGCTGGTTTAAGTAATTAGTTAAATTTCATTATTTTTCCTTTTCCGTTGGGCCATTCCGGGACATTTTGCCTTGTCTTTCATCTGGTGAAGAAAAATATACATGCGTAATATGATATGGCAACTATCCGGACATTTTTATTTTTCAGCCTTTGAGGTGAAATTTGCAACAGATTATAGTTACAGAAACTTTAATAATATGATTAAAAGAACACTGCAATAGAACCTGGAGTATAAAACTGACATTCCAGTCATAAACTAGTATATAATGGACGGCTATTTTATACGTTTTCTACTGGGATTTTGGCACTTTTTTTCAGGTGCAGGACTGTTAGCACACCGAGATATGTCGTGACTTTTCACGATTTTAAATTTTGTATGTTACTATTATCAACATTTAGTATTACTTATCAATTCGTGTTTATAGTTCTACCGACAGGTGATCTGTGTGTTACCTACCGGTATAGTTTGTATTTTTGCATATTTGACTAATAAATGTGTTGGGTGATTCTTTTCCCCGGAGGGAACCTGCTGGTCTTTGCCGTAAACCTGCCGGTCGGCTCCCTTCGGTGGGCACCTCACCTTACCTTACCGTTATCCTCCATTACAGGGCTACATCTCTTGCTATAAAAGTGTGATTTTCATGTAGGGAGGTAAACTCTTTTTAAGGAGGGCTTAGACTCTTCGTAGTTATGCCAGTGGTATTTACACATAATTATTAATTATTTTTACTTTTAGAACATGTACCATGTAAGGAAAGTATTGTAATCATGAAAAAATTACACTATGAGATTTATATATATTCACCATAGAGCTGATATAAGAGACAGCGCTTTGACAACAGTAGCTTTTAGCACTTCTCCCAACAGTTGACTTGTGGCAAGATCTCATTCGCATAATTCTCTCACATCAAACTCGCCTTTCAGTTTTCTATAGAGCATTTGTGGCTAGCGCGCTAATCACCGTTATATTTCTAAGAAAAATTGGTGCATAGATACTCTGCATATGGATGCATTTCATGATTTGTGAAATAATCTGGGATAATATTTCATAGGAGAGTGTGATCGTGTTTGAGGGTTTTTTTTCGCATTTTTAAAATGTACTTTTGATAAAAGCATGCTTTAGAATCCACACCCACTTAACCTAGGCAATATTTTTTTTATGCCAAGAGGGTTTGTAGTGCGTATCGTTGACAGTAAATTTGGCTTGTACTTTACACTAAACTGTAGCCAAATATGGCGATAAAACACAAATCTAGCTTTTCTGCTCTTTCTGTGTCACTAGTCATACGGTTAATCTTTTCCTCACATTTCCAACAGGTCTTGAATGGCGATACGCTTTCTAGTATATTTCTACTCTTTGGTACTTACATGTTTTGAGGTCATTTGTATTCATATGAGCTATTTTTACGGCGATGCATGCATGTATATGTAATATAAAAAGCCCTTTTAGGCTTTTTGTACAAAGTTTTCCAAATTAATATTCGTATTTGACTCTATTATTAATCTTGTCCTCAAAACAAAGTCAGTTCACCCGTCTTGTTTGTGCCACTAAGAGTCTAAAGTCTTTTCCCTTTAAAAACCCGGCCGACATGGCTTTTCCTGCTAAACTTTGACTCTGCCTTTTCTAAATTACTATGGTCAATCAAGCCTGTTAATGACCCATGCTCCTTACCCAATTAGTCAAGTGTTATTACGTATCGTAGGGAATCTTTGTCTGCAGCCTTCAGTGCCTTATCCCCATTTAAATACAGCTGCACGCTGAACTTAGCGCTTTTCGACCGCTTTTTGCTCTACCCTTACTTTTATTTTTAACCCAGTCTGCTTGTTAACTGTATAGCTTATGCCACGACAATAACAATATTTGTTAATTCTCAAACTGCGTATTCGGTGACGGCCTGACTGCTAGTGGGGGCTGCCCCCATACCACAAGCCGGCAAGACAGATATCTGCGGCCTTAAAAATGTCTAATTTAAATAACTAATCAATCGAAAGCAGCAGGAGCTGAAAAATATGCCATTGCCAGAAATCTTCGTAAAATCCAGCGGAAGTGGCGCTACAAGAGCCGACGGTCGGGCCTCGTGAGTCCCGCGTCCTTCATATGCAATGCGCCCAGGATTCTATGCGCTCCTGCGTTTTTCCATGTGCTCCTAGGGCAGCCCAACTGATCTGCTGAAAAAAAATGGCACACTCCGTGTTCACCAGTCTCGTACAAAATTCCCGATTTTCTACACACCTTGTTAGGGAGTGTTGTCTAAAATGCGGCCCCAGAGTGTGTACCAACAAAAAATGTGTTTATGCTAAGCCTCGTAAATAAAATGAGAGTGAACCATTTATTAACTGCTCTTCTAGCACTCCTAGTCTACTCAACAACTCAACTATTGTTCTGTGTTATCAGTAAAACCACTGCAAACGAGGAAATAAAAGCTCAAACGGGGGAAAGAAAAAATAAATAAAAAAAATCGATTAAGCGGGTACGAGAAAGAAAGTTCTGTTTATATTGTGCATTTATTCTAGCTAGTATGTATAATTGTGGTATTTATTCTTTTTTTATTATGAAACAAAGTAAATGATTTAGTTCTTTCTTTGCTGATATAATGGAAATAATAGTGTTGTATATTTCATTATTTAATCATTAGTGTTGAAGAAAGATGTACTATTATATTTATGAAAACGTCTTAATAGTCTAAACGTCTAAATAGAGTATGAGAAGTTTTTAATAATTATGGTATCGTAATTGCAATGTTTTAATACGATTAATTGTTACTATTATATAAATATTCTAAAGTTATTTGTCTTTATTTTACGTGAATTTGTATATTTTTTTTTTGTACACTTGTATGATTTTAAGGAATGGTAAAAACTTATCGAATAATAATGAGTAAAAATGAACTAAATATTTATTGCCAATTAATATCACCCTGGTACGCTCAAATAGAATCTTCGCTGAAACTGGAAAAAGACCCGACATGCAGAGAAAATGTCAAACTTCAAAAATCCAGTTATGTTAAAACGGTATATTTAAACATAGATACTGGTTCAACTTTGAATGTCATTACAAAAAAATGTGTATATAAAATAAATGGTACACATAACGAGAAAAAATGTGACGACGAACGTTGTAACGAGGAAAAGCAATTAAACAAACTAAAGATACTTTGCAGCTTGCAACCATCAATTAAGAATAAGTAATATTGTTAAGCCGGTAGAGTTTTTCATACTCTATACAGATCTACCGAATGCTATTTTGGGGTTGTCAAGTTGCGTCGGGTTTCAATTGGTGATTGATAGTTTGACAGGGTTGTTCGGCTGGGATGAAGAAGACTGATCGCCTTCTCTGATTCCAGGTCGGGCAATCTGTCTGTACATATCGTACCTGAAATCCAAGCTGAGGAAAGTAAACTTGAAAAAGTAAGAGAAAGTGTAGAAGTAAGAGTTAATGAAATTCAAAATCGGAATAAAGTCAAGGAAAGTCTAGATATAATAAAAGTGAAAATGTTAAAGAAAATAAGTCTAAAAGCGCGGTAAAAAAGATAAAAATGAAGAATAAAATAAAGGAAGCAAAGAGTACCGAAATAAAAAAAAAGTATGATGTAAGAAAAATAATGAAATAAGTAACATAAAAAATGAAATTAATTTTGAAGATAGTAGACAAGAAATTTAAGAAAGTAAAGTAAACGGCAAGAAAGTAAACAGTCCGATGCTTCTGATGTTGACCCTGGCGATGAAGGCCTACGTTGCCAGGTTCGAAACGGCGGAAGTATAGAGACTCAAAACACTGAAGAACATTGCCAATTAAAGGAGTTGTTGGGAAATTATGATGATACTTCTGCATGAAACAAACATGTTAGACTTCCCGCCTGGCAAGCGTAGAGAGCGGATGCACTCAGCGGACTCTCCGAAGGAACAGTTTTCAGTGATTTTTTCCAAGTCCAAAAGTGGTTTTTCTACAATGAATTCCGTAATTAGTCTCCTAATTGCTCAATACTGACGTTGTGCCTTTTATGATATTGTGCTATGTGTTCTAACATGCGTGCCTGACCCGCAATTTTGTTTATTGTTTTGATCACCTTGGAATTAGCTGAGAAAGCGAAGACAGCTCATAGTAGGTGAAAGAATTTTCCTTTAACTCGATTGAGAAGCGACCAATAGCAAGCCGTCCTGAATCTTGTATATAGCTTCCCAAGCAGGTACTGACCCTTATGCCTCAAGAATTTAAAAATATATTAATTAGCGGCCAAGGTATTAATTACTGTAATTTCCTTTGTTTTCAACTAATTAGCTACGCATCCTTTCAAGACACACAAAACTTGAAGCATAAAAGTTTCAGATGTTTCCTAGTAGAATCATCCGCGAAAATTTCAACCCTCTTGCATATTTTCTTCCCTTCTTTTTTAATTAAAATCATTTTTCTGGATCGCTTGAGAACCCTTTTCAGTAACAGATCTCAACAGTTTTTTTAATATAATTCACAGTGTTTCTCCAGCAATATATTTGCAATCTTTTCGTCAGACAACTGATAGCTATACTCCAGTTCAGCTTATCCTGACAGTACGGGGAAGGCTATGCCTTGTGTCCTTCCGACCTTACAATATAGTTCGTCCGTATATGTACTACTATTTATGTTAAATTCGTCGGTAAAGTGGAAAAAACATGTTTATATAATGAAAGCGTGCTCAATAATTTAATATTTCGCCTTTATTTAAATGAAAATGTGTTTATTGTGTCAACGCTTTGCTATCCAATAGCGTCAAAGCAAGTTTTGGCGGAATTTTTAAGGAGCGAAGATCGTAGCAACCCTCCCCCACGCCAGAACGGGAAAATCCATTACATTCTCCGTTCTTTACTTCTTTTCTTCCGTATCTCCGCTTTCGTACGTCCGTAGTAATGGCTACTGCCCCTGTATCGGATGATTATATTACGTTCCAACCGCATAAGGCTGGAAAACCGCTTAGAAGTTCCGCTAAGGTTATTGTCATGAATGTTTTCTGCAAGTTACGTAAGGAGCATCCCGAAAAATCTGAAAACGATATCATAGATATTGTTTCCTCTTACACTGGTGTTTCTCCTTCCAGTGTATACAGGATGAAAGCTGAGTTGAAAGAGAAAGGGAAATTTTCAACTCCAGGAAAAAAACGCCCTCAAAGAGTTGGCATGCATACCCGAGTTAAAAATTACGACGAATTTACACTATCTGCCATACGGAGAAAACTGCACGAATTTTTTTTTAGGAATGAAATTCCTACCATACAAAAAGTTTCTGTTGCAGTTAATGAGGATAATGATTTGCCAGATGTCAGCTTGAGCACAATAAGACGCATAATGATGGATTTGGGTTTCGTTTATGCGAAACGAAAACGGGAGTCATCAGAAGGTGGGGGGGAATTCTGAATATTGGCACCCCTCGGAAACTGCTAGCGACCGTCGGGAGGACTTTCGGAACCACGGATTTAACGTGCACGTACACCGCATGTACACGGTGGTCTTTAGTGGTAAGCCGGTATCGAACCTACAACCTTCCGGTCACGAGTCTTCCGGTTACGAGTCCAACGCCTTAACCACTGGGCTATTATGAAATATTTGTAAATTTTTTAATTAAAACATTAAAAAAAAAAAAAAAAAAAAAAAAAAACGAAACGGCCCTGGGCCGTGCGTTAATCAGGCCCTTTTCTTTACCCCTCCCCACCCATCCTTCGTAGCCATTTTACAGAAGATAATTCTTCTTTTAAAATAGTCATCGTTCCGTGACTCCCCTCCCCCGTTGCCAGCAGTGACATCTATTCGGGGTTAGTTTTAACTTCGGGGGTAACTTTAAACTCGGGGCGTTGAAAAATGTAAGAGCCCTATGACCATCTTTGAAAGGAACAAAAAAGTTCAAGCAGTGTAGGGGTCGGTGCAGACGAAAACTGGGTCCGTTTTGCAGCCCTTTCACAACACAATCAATTGAAATGGCCCTTCATTCGCATTTTACTCTGTATTTTAATCTGTTTTATCAATTATTTTAATAAAAAAACTGACTTGTTAAAAATTGGCATGAAAATTCACAAAAATGGGATCCTACAAAAAATTTCTGGATCGGCCTCTGAGTTGTATATGTAAAACGATGAGAAGGGGATATCAGGATTAACCTGTTCACTCCCATCGTTTGCAAAGATACTACCATGAAGATTCTCTTCAGTGCCCAGCGTTATTTCTCATCCTGCTGTCTTTGAATGCAGTCAGTTGGTATGTGAAGATCTGTTTTGAGAAACAACACTGGCAAAGAATAAAAAAAATTACCGTTGTGTTTTTATAACGATGAGAGCGAGCAAGTTCGACTGGGTTTCAAAATTTAAAAAGAATGACCAGCACCTATGAAAATCCTGAGCACGCGTTTAATAGTATTTTGATAATGTGAAAAATAATGCCCTAGAAAATTAGATAAACTCCTTTTAAAATTTTAACCAGGTATGGGCAATCTTTGGTAAGTTTCGGGCTAGATTTTAGGGTGTTAGCGAAGTCGCGGGCCGTATAATTGTGATTTATATGAGATTTTCAATGGTTTATAAGCTTTCTGATATGTTCCGCTGGCCGGATCAAAAGCCCGCCCCTTCCGCCCGCGGGCCGGAGGTTGCCCATATGTGTTTTAAAGTCTAATTTATGATGCACGTAATTTAGTTACCAGAACACTGCCTTTTCATCTTAGTGAGATTGGGGCAGGGTCGAACATTCTCAATTCCTTTTAATTTTTATTATCTCAGCACAATGCAGTGCTTTGAACGCCTTATTTGTCTTGAGAAGCATATTTTACTGGCACATCGATGCTATCGATGCAGAAGATGCCTGTTTCAATATTGCCACATTCCGGGAAAGAAAGGAAAAAGCATTCCGAGTTTCACAATCCAGTCATTTAAATTAGAGGATTTTCTTACGTTCTTTGTTTTTCTTTCTCACTTTCTTTTTTGACTGAACTTGCACTTCAATAGATAACGCCGAAAAAAAATAGCAATTGTTTAAACTATTTTATATTTAAAAAAGAATATGCATATTAACCCGTAAGAACACGCGTCGCAGTCACATTTTTGCTTTGAAAAAGGGAAGTCATTTCTCAGAACAATTCTGGCCTCCTCGTACCTTTCACGGGGAAGGTCAAGAAGGGGTGGTTGAAGGAATGCCGTTCCTTTCTTATCACCCCTAGAGAGTAAATACTCCCACACGTGTACGAAGGACGGGCGATAGATCGCCAAATAGGCCAATTAGTCAAAGAGTACAAGGGAGGAAGACCAGAAAGGGCGCACGAATACTTGACAAACGGCGCAATAAGGCACTCGTACCTTTCCACGCACTGTCAGGATAAGTTGAACTGGAGTATAGTTCGCTATACCCTACTAAAGTTTCAGCTTCGTACAGCAATTATTTCAGCAGTAATTATTGTTGCAGAGTACTCTGCTATTCCTAGGTTCGTCGTTCCAAAGTCCAGTTGGTGTAGAAAGTTCTAGTTAAGAGTCCACTTGTCAGGATGGAACACAACTTTATTGCTTCTAGAACTTCGTCGAACAATCAGCTTTACAAGATTCACAAGCACAATCAATCAGTAATGTGCTTCTAACAGTCCGCTTAGATCAGAAGCTCTCACAAATGCTGTAATTCTCACTCAAAATAAAGCACTTCCACGGGTAAAATTCAGTGGAAATATGCAAGGGATATCGTACACAATCCCTTAAAACACAGCAATGAAGAATTTACACACAGTACTTAAAAATCAGCTTCGAAAAGCAACCCAAAACACTGCTTCTATAGCGTAGCACATCAAACTCACTGAACGGGAGCCCAACTCACACTGAACTGGAGCTTCTGAAACGCTTGTATTTACAGATGGCGCAGAAGCTACAAGGAGCTTCCAGAAAAGTCTATTTCTCGAGGATTCGTCATAAAGCGGGAATTTTGATACGTCATGGAAGAGAAATATTAGGCTATTATGTGATTTTAATGCTGAAAAAACAACTTTACAAGCCCCATAGGGAAAATCGCGCCAAATGACCAAAATGTCGCCAAGCTTGGCGACTTTTGGCGAAATACCGACAAATTTGGCGCCAAAAGTAAGTCCCCAAAAGTGAAGTTACCGAAGCACTAGGACCAATATTTCTCGAGATTTCTACAGCCGCCATATAAAACAATGGGGAAACCAAAACCTCGGTATCTCCGGTTCTAGTTGACCTATTTTGATGCAACAAAAAGCAAAATTTAACTATTTGAAGCGTAGAACACGAATTTTGAACTACAGTGAAACCCCGATCTATCGTTCCGGCATCCATCATTTTCCCAAATTAATCGTTCTATTTCTATGGTCCCTGCACAAGTTGTATTTAAATAACGTTAACGAAACCAACATTTATCGTTCGTCAAAAAATCCTTTTCCCGCGTTCATCGTTGTGAAATATTTCTCCTGAGCGAAATGAAATCGAAATTCAGATGGATCCATATGGCACACAAACTTAATTATTTTCTGGTATGATTTCTTGGATTGAAGATAGTGTTGTTGAAGGGTTGCTACATGAAGCAGAGGATGTGGTGTGAAATTTAGTGATTATATTTCCTTTGATATAGACGTAGCAACGTATCTTAAGAATGGAAGAAATGTGTGGTCATGCAAAAAATAAAAGTAATGGCAAAGAAGCAGGGAATAATATTCTTGCCGATGAGACTGGGCCCTACACTAGTGCCAAAATTATCGGACGCAATTACAGTATTTGAAATTGTGTAAGCTTCTATGTACAAACATGAAAACACAGAAACGGCAAGAAAAATATTGTAAATCTTTAAAATTTTCGTTTAATTAAAAAATTAAGGAAAAACTCAGTGTACAATTACTTATTTTTTAGAAATAAATATCACTTAATTTTCTACAACTCCAGTTTGTCTCTTTTACAGTTTGATAACAAATTTAGTATTTTTGGTACACTGTGTACATTGTGTGCATTCATAAACATCGTTTTCTTCGTATTTTGACTTCATATTTTGACCCGCATTCGTCGTTTTCCCGCATGCACCGTTTGTTTCTACGCACCCCTTGAAAAACGATAGATCGAGGTTCTACTGTATTTTAAACCCCAGAACAGCGGGTTGCCCCGAAAATTCGTAACATTATTTATGAACTAGTTTATTTTCAAAACAGCGTGCACTCTTAGCTTTTTTAATTTATGGCTCTAATGAAGTAATGTTTATAGTAATTTATTGTATTTGTCATGTGTTTTTTATAGAGTACCATATTTTGCATGCTTTTCTAATAGCTGTGTAACAGTATTTATTCAATAATTGCCTAATGTTGTTATTGTAAGTGTTTAAAATGTATTTGCTAATTAGACTAGTTACTGTACCTAAATTAAGATATTTTTTCTAATAGTAAATATAAATAGTGCTCTTAAAGACAAGTTCCGTTATATGTTACTTATGTACGTAGTTATAGCTGTATTTATGTATCTCAAGTTTCATTATCTCGCAATTTTTCTTTAGTTTGACCTAGAGTGACCCTGACAAGCGCACACCACTTAGTCTACACAAGCAGCTCCCTTAGCAGAGCATCTGCTCCAGTAAAGAATTGGTTTCGTACTAACCAGCATTCGTCATTTTTTTTTTTAGTCTGCTGCAGGAGCTTGACAAGCCCCACCTATTTTTATATATATATAGGACTTCTCCTTCAAAGGGTCAAACCGAAACCAGTTTTTTTTTCCTCTGGTCTCACTTGATCAATTTCTATACAACAAACGGTCCCAACTAGCATGAGCGTTTTTTTTCCCTTTTTTCTTTGCTCATATGCTTAGAAATGCTGCTCTCTTTCACAAACTAGTGTTCAGTTCTGTATGCTTATTTATTATTTATAGATAGATATGTATACAGGGTGTCCAGTGCTAACGGTACCCAATGGCTATTTCCTAAACCGTTAGTCAGAGACACTTAGTTCGAATTGAAAAAATGCTTTAAATTATATAATCTCTACTTATTATAAAAGAAGGTGTCTGTGTGTGTGTGGGGGGGGGGTGTCTGTCGGCAGCGTTACGGACAAACGGCTACACCTAGAAACACCAAATTTGGTACTCGGGAAGATGTAAATATGTAGTTGTGCACCTCGAAGCGATTTTTTCAAAATTCGATCTAGATTTTTTTTTTTTTTATGTTTTATGCGATTTTTGGCATTTTTTCTCACCTAATTCGTAATAACGGCGGAAATTACGCTCGCAGCAAAACGGCATTTGTATCATCGGATAGAGGAGGAAATTTTCTTTTAAAGACAGTTTGTTCTGAATACGTAACATGATTTACCGATTTTTAGGAATTTTTTTACTAAACATCTGCTTCGCGATTTTTTTTCGTAAAATAATTTTAAAACTGTCGCATCTTGAATTCTATCCGTCATAACTTTTAGATATTTTGACAAATCGTGAAACATTCTTTTCTCCCTCTTTTAAAATAAAAACGAAAAAATTATGTAAATTAGATGATTTTTTACGAATTTAAATGCAGCCTAATGTTTAGAATTTAATAGCATCAACGCGATCTTACGCCATTCATTACATTGCGATCACGGCACGAGAATTTATGTTCGGTTGTTGCCACAGAAAGGATTAAAAAAAAGGGTTTTTTCAACCAATCGAGTTTTTAAATGGGAAATCAGAATTTCAATTCGCAAGTGAGGATCTATGACGTCAAATGCTTTAAGATATGTAAAAATTACGCCATAATTTTAACTCATTTATTCCAGCTCTGTTTTCAACACAGGGAGACGATATTTTGATTAAAATTTACTGTAGAAATAAACTAAGACATTCGCGATTATTATTATTAGAAGTGGTATTTTAATCCGGTGCTTATTTAAAAATTGAAATGTTTTCACGGCGCTGAAAATGTTCATTTTAAAAGTAACAAAGTTCGTTTCAAAGCGCGATATATTAAAATTTTTCTATTTACTATTTTTATTTTTGGCATTTAATTTAGCGTAGGCATTGCCTAACATACGCATGCAGTTTGCGAGTATAGTTTTATTTTAACGTTGAACTACGTTCCTCCATAAAGGTCCAACGCAAAGTTTTAATGATACCGTTTGAAAACAATTATGCGAAATATCGAAATTAACTCCCTCAATCTACCGGGGTATCCTTTACGGCAGTCAAACAGTGACGTCATAAATTAAAAAAGATGCGTGAAATTTGTAAACTCTGCAACTCTAACGCCCTGTCACATGAAATTAAAAGTGTTTATCCTTTTTCAACGGTTGTCTTACAACCAACTAAATGAAAAGTAATTCTAATTTGCGTTAATATATCCCGCAGTCATTTCAACAGAGGAGATTACTTGAACTTTTTTAAAAATGAATTCTGTTTTGTCACATGCAGATATGATTTTAGTAGTAAAATATTCCCGTATGAAGAGCGGGTGCGCAGCTATTTTAAAAACATCTCTTGAAAATAGCATGAATGAATTCAGAAGACCTCAAAACGTGTAAATACACCAAAATCTCGAAGTCGAATTTTTTCATGATTACAATACGTTCCTTATATGGTACATGTTCGGAAAGAAATAAATGGTGCTCCATTTCATGTAGTGTCTTAGGTATTTAATGCTACAACTTGAGCCTAAATAACAGTATTATGTAGAAATAAGACATTTTGAAAGCCAGGAGTTCTCTGCAAACCATTAAGATTTCCACTTTTTTGATAGTGAATGGCACTGACGTATTTTTTTGAGTCATTATACTGCAATGATCAGGTTAGTACTCATGACACAAACTTTACATTAAGAGTCAAATAATTTTGCTCTTTTTTTTTAAATTCCACATCACGAATAATTTCGAATTACACATGTAAGGAAAATTTTAGTTTCCTACCGTGCGAAGAACGGGCACGCAGCTAGTCTATTATATAAGAAAGAATTGAAGTCAATAAATAAATTCCTATAAAAATTACGAAATTTAAATTTTTGTACGGTCCTCCGGTTCTTTCAGTTACATTTAGAAAATTTTTCTTTATGCAATTTCATGCGCAATAAAAAAAATCGTCCTACTACGACTAAAATTCACAGAGTTACAGCTGCATAAAATTAGAACACTTTTCGAGCTGCGAAATAGGGGATGTATACAAAATGAATATGAGAAAAAATAATGTACATGGTTTTGTGCTTTGTAATATTTATTAACAATTTCATTAACCATTTTATGAGTATAGATTGTAATAAAGAAGATTAACGTTTAACTATGTGTATCTGACGCAGTGGTTGTTAAATAAGCGACACCAGTCAACTGCTTTAAGGGGACAAGGGACGTTGATATCGGAGAAAAACGGCCAAATTTACGAAAAAAAGAAATTGTCCCCAAAATTTGCAGTGAGTTGCTAGCTTTCCATTCCATGTGAAATTTTTCGAATCCGATAATTTTTGCGTAAGTTATTTGCATTTTTTCATAAAATGGGTGTGGCATTTAAAGAGCCTGGATGATCAGCTGATTGTTGTTCACGCAACGTTACCAAACTGAATACACCCTGAAAAATCACTCTCTGTTATGGTTTTAGCGGCGAATGGCAACAGCTGCTTTAGCTACAACTTCAACCTGCTTCTTCTCTTGTTTATTTACGTTTGATGTAAGCTAGGATCGTGTATTGCTGTTATTTATCGATTTTTATCTCTACTTTTATTTCATACATCTGTTTTTTGTTACGTTTGCGTACATAGTATTCTATTTGTTTATGATGGATAAAGTTTATTAAGTTATTTAGTTTAGTTTGTTAAGTTATTTAGTTTAAGTTGTTGAATCAAGCTATGGATGCAGTTTCTTCGCGATGGCGAAAGCCCACAGCTCGCCCATCTAAAAAGCAGAAGATTGCAGCGCTCAGAGCTAAAAGTCGTTGGGAAAAGCTGAAAACACCAGTTGATTTGTATACTAATAATAATGACTTGGATATATCTACACCTATAGAACCTCGATCTTCCAACAGTGTGGAATCTATGTATATTCCAGAAAAAGTAAATATTATTAAAACCAAAGTTCTTTCGCCCCAAAATAACAGCAGAACTGCTCAAAAATTTGAATACTTTGATTCTGAATGCCCGTTTGTAAATCAGAGACCTGCATATACAATTGTTCATGACAGCATGTGGAATGAACTGCTCAAGAATCTTTCTTGTCAAAAGTGTGGCATGAATCAACTAAATGTTGCAAATAATAGCTCATTTGGTTATTCGACTAAACTTAACTTGAGCTGCTTGTCGTGCAAAGCAAGCTATGGCAGCACATTTTCCAGCCCGCGTCTGACTGAGCGAAGAAGGTTCGAAGTTAATAAAACCATGGTGGAAGTATTTGATAAGTGCGTTGTGCAAATTTATGAAGAGACCCAAGCAGCACGACTGTTTGGCAAACGATTGGCCAAACATCGATTTGATTGGGATTTGTTCGGTCATATTATAAGAATATCATAATAACATTGGCCCATCATCGCTTTCGATATTAAAATTTTGTCCTCAGAACGCGACATCGTCATCTGTTTGGCGCGACGTCGCCTTGCGATGCTAAATTTCCGACATCATAAGCAGATTTCGGAATTTGTTTGGGGCGATATCGACCGACGATCACTTAAAAACTGGCCGCTAATCGTTCAGGGTTTGACATCGGCCCAAATTCGCTTCGAAATTACTTAACAGATGGCGCTGCGGAATCTGGGACATTTTACTTCTTTTCAGTGGCAACGGGTGCGGCTCGGCCGGTGTTTACTGTTTACTGTTTACGCACGGTGCTTTCTTCGAATTAGGGTAAGTTATTTCTTTTACTATTTTCTGATTTTTTTGTTTGTTGAAATATTGCTTTAATGATCCTATTGAAACAACTTAAAAAGTATCATTTGTTAGATCGGTACAGCTTTATCCTTTATAATGAAGTGTGGTTGATGCTCTGAGTACGCATTGTACCGCCATTTTAAGTAATTCAAAGTTATGGTAAATATTTCTATTTTAACAATGTTCGACCGTCATTAGAGCATTAGACGTAACGTAAAATTCTGAGGGGGAAGTACAGTTGAGTATATTTAGCGTAAAGGAATTTACTTTCTAAGCTGTTCGATGAGGAAGATGCTACATTAAAGCTGATCTTAGTATAATAGTTTAAAATATGCAAATGACACCTTTTCTAGTGTCATAATAGCGTTTGTGATGCCAGCTAAAAAAATGCATCCTAAAATCATAAAATATGTTTGTTTATATTTTGGTTCAGTTAGCATATAACAACACTGTTTTAGTAGTAAAGTTATTTATTTTCCACCACCATCAACCACTCTTTTCATTTAAAAAAATAAAAGAGTGGTCTATCCATATTCTATATCTAGCTTTACAAATTTTACATAATTGTGTGCAGTGGCGTATACAGGGGAGGGGGGGGGGGTTCAACACCCTGCTCTTGTCAAAATTATTTTGACAAAATGTCCATAAGTTTTGAATTTTTAACTTAAATATTACGCATTTTAATACAAAGTTATGTCTATAACCTCCCCACTCCCCACCCCTTGAAGGAAGTCTGCATACGCCACTGATTTTGTGCTACTTTGATTCCAAACTACTACAATAAGTAAAGAGCTGATTGCTTAAACACAATGATTTCCTTACAAAGTGGCTGTTCAGGCAGATGGCTCTATCAGGACACAGGCTATTCCCATTCTTCAGTGCAGGGCCATACCCAGAAAAAAGTTTTTTTTTGGGGGGGGGCGACTAAATGGTGAAAAAGGCGAATTTTTCACAAAAAACTTCATCATTATTATTTTGCTAACAAAATTTAAAATTTCAGAGGGGGGGACCAGACTCCCTGGTCCCCCCACCCTGGGCACAGCCTTGCTACAGTGTATATTTAAATTATTAAAATAATAACGTTTTAAAATTGTATGTTTAATTAGAGATCTAAAAACATGAAAACAAATTTAGGTATTACATATTATCGTGGCGGTCCGCCAAGACGAGTGATTTTTTTGCCAATAGAAGTGCTGGGCATATGAAATTACTAATGGTTTTGAATACGATTGGTAACAGTTTGGCAACTCATTTGATGGAAAAATAGTGTGGTGTGAATGACTGCCGGGATAATACATAAGTACACAAATTTAATCCAAAACATCAGTATATTAAAAATTTCTGGCAAGCCCAAGTCCGAAGGCAATCTTGCATTACAGAGAGAGAGCCTGGGCGAGGTTTGGACTTGGGCTGAGCCTGTCTCATATCCAGTAGGGCTCGAAAATTGCCCCACATGCCCGGGGCATGTAAAAATTTAAATCGGGCATGCATTTTTTTCCCTTACATGCCCGACCCGGCATGTAAAAATAACCAAATGAGTAATAGGCAAAATTAACAAATATTCAACTACTTATAGAAATAATGCTTTGTGCATCTTCCTGATAGATAGTATCAAGGGCGGTTCCAGAGTTGCAGTCTGGGAGGGGTAATGATATTTTACACTTTTATATAAACTCGGTGCCACAGAGAATTGGTGACTACCAGGGGGCGCACATTGGAGAGGGGACCTCTTTGACTGCACAATATGTTTCATATATGCAAATAAAATTAATAAATCATTAAATGTGAAATAAATGTTTCATTAATCATATAATTAATGAAGTATATAAATACTGAAAATAACAACATTGCATCTTTGACCCCATCGATCAACATTATTGTTCCGCCCCCCACTACAGATGAGATGGGCTCCAGCTCTGTAATTTGCGATTGTGAATTTCCTATGCAGAATTATTTTTCACTTCCGTTCACGTGGCGGTTGCCAAGCCCCAGCGACTGTCGCCAACCATCTTGCACAGTCGGCAAAGTCTTTTAACACATTAAAATTGCACATATATTCTACTAACAAAAACATTAAAACAAAATACACCATCCATATTTAACCAAAAAAAAGTCTGCAAATTCAGTAACAGGCAATTTGAAATGAGCAAACAGTGGACCGTTTTTAACTAAAAAAACTACAGTGGATTAAGCAACCTAGTTGTACAGATAATGTAAACTAGGCTAACACTGTCCCGTTTTCAACTCAAAAAAACATCAGTGGATTAAACAACTCAGTTGTACAGCTAATGTAAACTGGGCAAACACTGTCCCGTTTACAACTAAAAAAAGCATCAGTGAATTGAACAACCTAGTTGTACACCTCATAAGAAGGCAGTATGATTAGAATAGCACGTAAATAGCACTTACGACAACATAAAAACATCAAATATCAATTTAAAATTCACATTAAAAACCTTAAACATTGCAAGTATTTGTTAAAAAAAAGCACTTACCTTTATTTTTTTTTAATTAACCGCTCAGAAATGTTTCTAATACACGCCGGCTTATAATGTAACACCAGCATGCTTTCTTTTATTTAGTTTTATATTGACACTACATTTCTAACAAATACACACACCGGCTGATAATGTAAAACCAACATGCTTCCTTTTTTTAGCTTTATATTCATACCATATTTCTAACACACACACACACACACACACACACACACACACACACGCATTCTTTTCATACAATAACATAACATATTTCATTTCTTTCCATCCATAACATGAAACAATTACGAATTCCCAGACTGACGAGATGATTCACGTTTCTTTATGGTTGTCAGTCAGAACTATCACCGGCAGGGTACTTCACTCCCACTGTGCATTGCCCACGACTGCGCCAGAACAATCACCAATTGAAACGTGTAAACAGCACCGGATACAGAATATAGCCCGAATAATGTTGTTAAGCGATCAAATGTTTTTTTATCCATAGCTTTTAGGCATTTAGCTAAAAGCTATGTGCCACATGGCTTTTAGCTAATGTAGGCATGTCACATGGCTTTTCTTTTGCATGTTTTCCTTCCTCACAATGAAGATGGCAATCAGAAAATGTTTTTTTAAAGTTACCAATCAAAATCTTGCAGCCAAGACAGTTGAAATTTCCTTTTTCCTAAATTTTTATGCTCAGTTTCAGTTTTATTTTCATTTGTGCTCATTTTAAAATTTTCATGCACCTCCATCATATTTTGACTTTGTTGTATATCCGAAGCTTTGTTGTATATCCAATCCATCTGCCTTTTTATGATCAAGTTTATCTGAAATACAAAATCCCTCTATTTTCTTTTGCTTACACAACAGTGAATTCTGTTTGATACTTCTCTTCATTTTAATTTTCTTGATTATAAGACTTCAGAGAAAAATTCTAACTAAAGCCACTTGCTTGACTGAAAAAAAAAAAAAAAAAAAAACAACGCTCGCAACACAGTAAACTGCTCATATTTATAGGCTAATCTCCGTCAACCATGCATGTCCCAACCAAATGTGAGTGGAAGTAGAAGTATTTCTGAAGAAATTACAACCTCTGCAAATCGCCATGCAGCGAAACACTTGCATACGGAGATTGAATGAATTTGCAAGTGGAAGGGTCAGTTATAGAGAGTTAAGTAAATGAGTGTTATGGGGAAGAAAGGGAAGGAAAAATGAATAGGCTTGTAGCGTGTGACGTCACACTTAATCTTGGTAGGCGTATTCTACGGGACATCTAGTAGGGGCAAGTAACCAATAGGCTTAACTCTACGTGACATCACTGAGCTATTTCTTAGAACTACCCTGAGCATCTTGTGATCCTGAGATAGCTTTAGCTTGCAATTCAAGGTGAGTGAGATGAGATCTCGATCCACTGACTTGGTGGGGATTCAGTTTGGTAAACATTACCGTGACGTATGGGAGGGAGAAAAACCGTAAAAATGCGCCTAATTAAAAAAACATAAGTGCTTGGGATGACAGTATTTTCTTTTCCAGTCAGGAAAATCTAGTCGCCAAAAGATTTTTTGTATTCGCCCAGGCGAGTGGGCTCATGGTGTTTGTCGGACCCTGATTATGGCCTATGGAATATAAATCATTTAAAGTGAGCTAGCATCTAAATAGTGCATTTGAGTAAGTTTAAATTGGGGATGTATATTATAGGTCACCGTTACACAACCTGTATAGATTTTGTTGTGTATAAGACTAGTAGTTTTCTACGGGGCAAATATTAGTTGTTGTTTTTTTTTTCCTTTTTTGGGCTATAGTCAGAAATTCTTAGAAAGTCTGCTAGTATGGTGCATCTGATGTAATTCAAATTGGGTAACATCGTGGTCTTATGACATGACTTACATAAATTTTGATGTGTGTAGAGCCGATAGTTTGTTCACAGAGTTGTAAAATGTAATTCTTATTTATTATAGCCTAAGGAAGTGAGCTAGTATCTATATAGTGCATTCGATTGAGCTCATATTAGGTATGCATATTATAGGTCTCTGTTTTACATACTGCATAAAGTTTAGTAAGTGTATAACTTACAGTTTTTTACACGGCTACAAAAAAGCGTTCTTATACATTACAGCACTCAAACCATGGTCACCAGGGTGAGTGATCACCCATGGTGCTCTAGTGCCTTAACACTGCATCCGATTGAGTTAAATGAAATTTATTTAAATGCTTGGTAAAGATAAAGTGGTCGGAAAGTCAAATGGAGTCACTCAAGATATTTTTTCTTTTATTCAAAACATTGTAAATAGAAAAGGTAAATTGTAAATAGAAAATGGAACAAGAAAGAGTTGATTCCTATTTTAACACCCCCACTCTTGCCAACCTAAAAAATTGCCTCACTTTGGCAAGCTTTGCAGTCATGGGTCTCTAAGAGTTATGTATGAGTTTCAACGCTCTCCCAAAAGAACTAGATGAAAATGAAAGCATGAACAAATTACCGATGAACGCACCCGTTAAGGAATTTGAAGACAATTATTAAAACTAGATTAATTGGCAACCCAAAATAAATGAATAAGTAATGGAATGCTGTACTTACAGGTTGTTCCAAATCGCCATTTAATTCAAAATTATGGTTACCACATAAATACAGTAGAAGAACTAAAATCCACACAGCTTGGTTCCAGACCTTGTGCAGATCTTAGAATTTTGCGGATTTTGGGTCATAATAGGAAATTTATTCTATTTCCACCCCCCCTCAGAAAATAATAGAAAAAAATATACAATAGAGATCAAGGGAAGCAAATCATGTTACTTATAATAATTAGAATCATAATATAAAAATACAGAGGATTAATGGAATATACAAAATTATGAGATTATAGTACAACTTATTTAAACATGTATATTCAACAGTTTAGGACTGGGATGTTCTAATTATAGTTTTTTTTTTTCAATTATTTCCTGTTTGTAACACAGCTTTGTTGCTCTACAAATCTGAGATATTTCTTTCTCACAGCCTAACCTTCATTAAATGTTAATTTATCAACTTTTTGATCATCCTCACTTGTTACTGTGTCAGAGTCTGCGTCATGTGGTCATAATTCAGTGTCAATTATGTCACTGTCAGTCATTTGAAAGTTATCAATGTTAAGATTAGAGCTCACAGACTCCTAAAAATTTTTTTCAAGTGGAAATAGCTTATTTAGTTTTACTTTCTGGTTATACTGTAGTTTTCTGAACTTGCAGCTGGCAGGACAGATTTCTTTGTTTACATTGAACAGACAGTGCGGATTTTACAGCCCGGCGTATTTTGGGTCTTCTACTGTAGAAAAAAAAAATCGCTGTGGTAACTGCATATGTTTAATTATCATCACCTTGGCGAGAGTCCAGGCGTTAATGTAGAAATCAACCCAAGAAAGACAAACACGGCACAATCATGGATTATGATGCCCATTCCAAATAGTATTTAAAATGGTGAAGTACAGTTGGAATATGCTTGGCGGAAATTTTAAAACAGTTTTAGTCGGCAATTTTTAGATGGATTTCGATTCTAAAGATGTGTTTTATGGAATAAGGGAGAAAAATACGGCACTATCATGAATAATGATACATTATTCATCATTCCATTAACCCCAATTTCTAAGTTAATGGAATAAGGAACAAAAATAGGGACGACCCATAAATAACATATGATACGCTTTTAATATATAGCACTTTAATGCGTATTTAAAATTTGAAAGTGTTTCTGATTTTCTTTTTCTTTTCTTTTTTTTTTTTTTTTGGCTTTAACCAGAATTTTGCTGAACTGACTTATCTCCAATCTTATTTTTATGCAGGTTAAGATGAAGTCTTCTGTAATAATTAGTTTCACACTTGTACATATGTTTTTGCATTTGCTTTCATTATTTTTCCATGGTGCTTAATTTTTGTTTTAATTGTTTTTATGGATGAAGCTCGGCCTGTTATTGTTTGGTAGATGTTGTGGAAGATGATTGCCACCCCTCCCCCCACCCTTCTGATAAAAAAGGAAAGACGAAATTAAGGTAAGTGCTTTCGTTTATCAAGTAATGTACAAATCTTGTAGTTGACGTGAGATTATGTCTAAGTAACAAGTGATTTTACCATTGGAGCAACACATTGAGTCACACAAAAAGAGAAATTCATAGAAGTAGGCTGTAGAGCTTTTTGTTCTGGGAAAACACAAAAAACAAATTTTAAAGCAAATATATTTTATTATGGAATAATCAGGGGGTTTCACTGCACTATACTAGTGCTAAATTAGAACTTATAACTTTTTTTAAGATAAAACATCCTTAATCATTTAATTCAAATGATTGGCACAAAAAGCTCCCATTTGAAATTTTTTTTCCCCCTCGCGCTGGGCAAAATTATAACAACCCTGCCTCCTATCCACTACCTCAGCCCTATTAGGATGCCCCATGGCATCCTAAGCCCTACCAAAATTCAGTCACTGAAATTAAAATATAGGCAAAATCTTATGCATGTATATTAAGAAACATAGTATCCCGGATTTGCATTATGCTTAAATTTTACTTGATAACTTCATCAGCTTACATCATTTTTTCAAAGTAAGTCAAGCTTATTGTTGGTTGAAGTTTTATTCATCATAACATGCATGGTGTTCAAATACCGTATTTACACATGTATAACGCGCACCCTATACTTAACAAGAAAAAATCGAGAAATTTTGTTACCTCGTATATAACACGCACCATAAATTTGACATTCAAAAGACTTTGTAGATTCGTAACCTAAGCATTCCATTCAAAATTATTAGTCCAGCTTTCCAAATACCTAAACTACCAGCATTTCCTTTCTCTTTTTGTCAGTTTTGGACTGGGCATTACGCTCGTCACTTAGCTTAAAGAAAAAGATAAAGAGGAATGATCCTGGATTTTCTTCCCCCATTCAAAAATGGACCAACCCAACCCGGTCTCCCTGCGTTATGGAACAAATCACAGCAGTTGGTGGGTCACGTGTTGGTTGCAAAATAATGTCACACAAATATTGTCCATTCCTTCATTATTTGTGAGAGTCTTTTGACAACGTGGGAGTGAGATGGTAAAGCGAACTAGTTATACTGCAGCATTTAAGTTGAAAGTAGTTCAGTAATTACCTAAGGGTTGGAGAAGAAAATGATAACCATGTTTCAAGTCAGAAATTCGGTGTTGGCGAGTCAAACGTGTGAGAGTGGCGGCATATTGAAGAAAAACTGAAGAAAGCACCATCTAAAAAATGTGCTTTTGGGGGGGGAAGTCGTGTAAATATCCGCAAGTGGAGCAGCAGCTTTTGAATTATGTAATGGATCTGCGGCATTTGGGATACTCAGTCTCGGTAAAAATGTTGATGTTCGAGGCCTGTAAAATAGAGAAAATGAATATTCCAAGAGAAGACATCAAGGGGAGCCATGGCTGAGTGCAACGCTTTATGATCTGTAACAGTCTATCAGGAGAAGAACGACGCTGTCACAAAAGCTGACGGAAGAATACGAAGAACAGCGTACCAAATTCTCCCAATACATTATAAGGCTGCGAAAACAAAAGGGATATCAGATGTCATAAATTGGCAATGCAGATCAGACTTGGTTTGACATGCCAGAAGCCACAACTGTTCATCCTGTTGGAGACAGAAGCATTCAAATGCGCACAACAGGAGCAGACAAGCAATGATGCACCATTATGCTGTCCATTACGGCTGACACCGTATGTGATTTAAAAGAAAAACTATCCCTAAGGTATCTTTTCCAGTCGGGATAATTGTAAGAGTCCAGGAAAAAGGGTTGGATGACAGAGGAGCTCATGAAAGACTGGATTAAAGTTGTGTGGGAACGTTGGGCTGTTGCTTTACGTCGGCCATCAATGCTGATTCTGGACAGCTTCCGTGGACACAGGACCTGTGAAATAAAAGCGCAAATTCGTCACTCAAGTGATTTAGTCATGATACCTGGTGGGATGACGAAAGTGCTGCAGTCCTTAGATGTTGTCATCTACCGACCATTTAAGGTTGCATTTCGGCATGCCTACAATTGTTGGATGACAACAACAGATCACAAATTCACTCCAAGCGGGAGAATGAAGCGTGCTTCTCTCGCAACCATATGTGAATGGATATTTGAAGCTTGGAATTGCATCTCAGCCGATAAGAAAGAGCTTCAAAGTGACTGGAATTTCCAATCGAATGGATGGAACAGAAGACGATATGATATACGAGGACATTGACTGTGCCAGTGATGACGAGGACTATGACCAGAGCAAGGTAGCACCAATAAGGATTGCTAGTTATATTAATGTAATGTTTCTAGCACTGTTGTATGAAAGAAGTGTTAGGAGGGGAAAATATATGTAGCAAAAAATGACTTCTATTAAGTAAGATTTTTCCAGTTTTATTTTCTTCTTTGAGTACTTTTTTTGATTCAAACCTATATCGTGTGATTATATGCAGCAATGAAAAATTATTCCAAATATGATGCGCACACAGAGAGTTTTTGCCCTAAATTTTTGAAAAAAAAAAAAAGTGTGCGTTATACACGAGTAAATACGGTAAAAAGAAAAATATCATTTTATTATACAAAGGTAAACTGTTAAAGGTAAGCTTAGGTTTCTCACGTGTTAATAAGAAATTAGTTTTCCAAATTTTCTTCACTAAAGACAATATGGATAAATTGTCATTACTTTCAAATAGATAAAAACTAATAGAGCATTTAATTTTAAATAAATTTTTATAAAAAATTAACTTCCTTAAATAGACTTATTATTTTTGTTAAGAAATTAAAGAATTTATTTTTGTTATTTTATGAACTACTTGTGTGCACTTGGTGTTAATGGATTATTTCATGTAATTTATTTAATGTTCTAAAATTACTATTTTTTGGGGGGGGAGGGCAACTAAATTATGTCTGATTGCCGGCTGGAGTTTTTGCAATTTGACTGAAATTATATACCTCCTTTTGACTGAAACCTTTTAAGATACTACTGCATCTGAAAGTACTTAATGTTTTATTCTTGTTTATCTTAAATGTGACATTTCTGAGATTCTAATGTTTTATAAATTCTAAATTGTACATTGTTTTTTTTTTTTTTTTCCCAGTTTCTGGTTATCAACTTTCATCCAGAGAACAACGAACAAGTAGTAGATGGAAAATGATGGAAAGAGGGAAAAAACATTGCATATATATATTTATTTATTTCATGAAATACTGATTTATTTTGTATGTAATAAAGAATGTTAATAAACTTTTTTATTTTTAATTATGTTTTACCTTGAATATCATTAAAATCTGTGTCATTAATCTTTTTTATTGAGAAAACTATGAATGGGGTTTTAAAAACATGTTTTGTGATTAGCAACAGTTCATAAAAATTTAATGATAAATGCTTTTGAAGAAGATGGTAAGTATAAACTTTGATTGGAGGGTACTTAATAATCAAGTCTTTCACCACTACAAATGCCTGAACTACTGGCCATTTCATAATGGGGGCACCAGTTTAAGTGTAAAAATTTGGGGGGGGGGTGTAACGGTGGTGAAATATTTTTCATAGGTTTAATAAGCATTCATTCGACAAAATGAAAACCTACTGCAGGAGAAGCTGCCATTTTAAAGGTTCCAAGAAAAAAGTACAATAAAACTTTATAATATGAAGTAACTGATCAACTCTCAACTTTGTATAAGTTAACCTGGGACTGCAAATATGTCAGTTTAGAGTATAAAAATAGTACTTAGTGCATGAAAAAAAAAAGAAAAGGAACCCTCTACTTGGAGAATAATTATTTATTTAAATCTGTTTTTCCTTATGGTACTGACTCCACCTTTTTTTACCTAATTTAAGTTACATACAGATTGCATAAGTTACATATATTTTTATTTTTTACACTTGATCAGCTTAAAATTAGTGTGAGTGTAGGCAGAGTTTTATAGAGCATTTTTTTAAACCTACTATGTAACAGTATGCAGAAAGGGGGGATGAATATCAGTGATGCCATTTTCTATACATTTTTGTGTTTATGCCCACAAGTAATTAATAAAAAGTAACATTTTTAATGTTTGTTTTAAAGTATGAGGATGTTACTTCATTATACACAGGCATAGCCATAATTTTTTTTTTGGGGGGGGTGGATTAATATTGCATATTCAAAGAATAATTTAACTAATTTTCTTATTTAGAAAAATCTTAAGATAATATAGCAAATTACATTATTAAAATCGTAAACCAAAGTTATTTAGTAAATAAAAAAGGCGAATTGATGAGATTTGAAAATTGCTTAAGTCGAGGTACTACTGTATATACACACACATTTATATATTTTATTTATTTATTTCTTGAGTGTGTTTTAAACTGGGTATTTATACAAAATCAAAATAGGAAATTTTGCCTTGCACTCAAATACTTTTTTCAAGTGAGTGTAAATATCTGAGATCTCATACTAAGTAAAGTGAAAATATGAAGGGGGGGGGCAGAAATACATATCCTGATATTTTAACTGCCCCCTCCCCTTCTGGCAGTGCCACTTTTTATTAAAGGTGACAATATATACATATGTATAAAGTACTATTTGTCAGATTGAAAAATAAAATACCTGGAATAATAAAATTACCTTTAGAGCGAATAATTTATATATATATACAATAGAAACTGGGGTATAAAGGCTGGGATTGCTTGGGTTAACATTTGGCGATTGGTCGGCCGTCGATAATAACCGTTTGGCAACTGATCGACGGTCGATAGTAACTGTTTGGCGATTGGTCGACCGGCGATGAAAGTCATTGGTATCTGTTTGGCGACTGTTCGACCGGCGATGAAAGCCATTGGTATCTGTTTGGCGACTGTTCGACCGACGATGAAAGTCATTGGTATCTGTTTGGCGACTGTTCGACCGACGATGAAAGTCTTTGGTATCTGTTTGGCGACTGTTCGACCGACGATGAAAGTCTTTGGTATCTGTTTGGCGACTGTTCGACCGACGATCAAATCCATTGGCGCCAGAAGATTGGCCAATCTTCACCCGATGAGACATGCCCAATCAATCGCCCATATCGCCGGCGATGTTGGCCCCATGTCAACTTCCTCGGGGAGCGATGTTTGGCCAAAGTTTGGCCACTGATGAATTGCTGCTTGGGGAGCAAGCATACTCGTGAAACTGTTTTAGATATGGCACGAATAAAAGTTCGAGAAATTTATGAATCACATGATTCTAAATGCATTTCCAGTCCCACGATAGATATAGGAGTGTCATATGACGGTTCGTGGCAAAAACGTGGTCATACCTCATTATATGGTATTGGCTGCGTAATTGACGTCATGACCGGTCTAATAATAGATTATCATATTCTATCAAAGTACTGCCATGATTGTATTAAAACAGCATCAGATTTAAATGAAACTTCTGCGGAGTATGCTGTATGGCTTGAACAGCATAAAAACTCCGGTTTTTGCGAAAAAAATTATGAAGGATCGTCTGGTGCAATGGAAGTGCCCGTAGCACAGATTTTATGGAAACGCTCCATCGAAAATTGCCATATGCGGTATACAACTGTACTTTCCGATGGAGATTCGAAAACCTTCATCAGTTTATCTAAACTGAACATTTATGATAATACACCAATTATAAAGGAGGAATGCTTAAACCATATTGCTAAACGTCTTGGTACAGCATTGAGAAACACAGTTAAAGAGTGGCGAGCAAGAGGTGTATGTTTAGGGGGTAAAAAGAAAGGAAGCTTGACGGAGGAAACAATTATGAAATGAACGAACTACTATAGGAAAGCGATCAAAGACAATGTACCGGACATTAACAAAATGAAATCTGAAATATTTGCATCCCTTTATCATTGTATGTCAACAAATAAAAAACCGCAACACTATAAATACCCCACAGGATCCCGGTCATGGTGCTTTTACAATAGAGAATTGGATGCGAATTTAAAAGTGCCTAGTCACGATACAATGAAAACCACGTTATCTCAAGATGTCGTGTCTAAAATTCTCACCATCTACCAAAGACTGGCAGGTGATGAAATTTTGAAGAAGTGTACTTCGGGAAAAACACAAAACTCAAATGAGAGTTTTCATAGTGTATTATGGCGACATAGCCCTAAAGATACATTCACTTCGAAGAAAAGATTGGAGCTATCTGCAATATCTGCAGTTAGTGAATTCAACATGGGTTGTGTCGAGAGTATGAATGCAAAAATACTAAATGATTTACGAGTTCCTGCTATTCAAATCGCTAAAAGGCGTGATAAGCGTCCATTGCAGCAAAGTATTTGTCGCAGTCATTTGAATTATAAACGCAAATTACAAAATAAGAAAGTCAACAAAAATAAGAAAGCTAGAAAAACAGCGAAAAAAGAAGGGGTATCATACAGTGCAGGTGCATTTTAGTGATTATAGTTGTAAATATTAAAGTGCTGCAGCATCCTGTGAAATTTTTAGTAGTATGTATAAATTCGGCTTGTTATGTGTTTTTTTTTATGAGTAATTACTTCGTAACCCTAATTTTGAATAAGTATAGAGCTTCAAATTATAACGACAAAGTATTTCATACATAATATATATATTCGCAAAGCTGATTTTGTTTTTCATGTACGTTTAAATCTTTGCTGTTTATTGGCAATTCATTATTTCCATGCTTGCTTTCAAATACAGTTCCAAAATGTTTCATGTACATTACTGTTTTCTTAAAATTTCTTAGATATTTATTTAAAATTCAAAGACGGAAATACCTTAGTTATATAATTAAAAACATTAAAATTTCCGTAAAATCTAAAAAACACGAACCATTTTAGTGCTTTCGGCAGTTAATCCGATGCCGTCTTCAGAACTGAGCCCGCCTGGCTCGCTCCCCACTTCTTCATTAATTCCAGCCACGATTCCTCTATTTGCGCATGCGCCATGTCGTTGACAGCTCCCTCTTGTGTCATTATTTCCAACGCTTCCCGTTTCAAACCATAACTGTGGTTATTGTAATTAGCTATTTTCTTAACATTTATGAAATCTATATATTTTGTTTTAAGGCTAGGCGGGAGAAGGCTGTACTTTGTCTTGTGGTTATTGTAATTAGCTATTTTCTTAACATTTATGGAACCTATATCTATATTTTCTTTTAAGGCTAGGCGGGAGAGGGCTGTACTTTGTCTCGAGACAAAGTACAGCCCTCTCCCGCCTAGCTCTAACGAAACTCTAACAACGGCACGGTTACCATTTACAGTGAGAGCCTGTCAGGCGAATGGGTTATCAGTTCACACCGTTTAGCCAACCCCATGGCAAGTAAGATTAAGCAGCTGCTACTAAAGCTACCGCAAATTTCTGTACGCTTCGTGAGAGGACACATGGGCATCTCAGGAAATGAAAGAGTAGACCATCTTGCTAAGGAAGCGACTCTACTCCCCACAATAACACAGTCTCCCAACTCCAAAATCTCACCTAGTTACATACCTAAAAAATAATATTATAGTCACTTGGAGAACACAATGGTCAAACACAGGAAATGGAAGACATACACACAAATACCCACAAAAGCCAGACACAAATCTAGTGTCACGTACCCATATTTACGCAGCCTTCCTTAGAGGTTAAGGCCCTATCCCTTCATACCTAAAAAGGTTCAAATGGCACGGTTCAGGCACCTGTGACTGCGGAAGTGATGATGCAAACGCTGACCATTATATGTTCTAATGCCCACTAACCAGTAGATACCACCTAAAATCTCCAGCAGCCGACCATCGGCAAAAATGAACGAACAGCATCCTATCAAGCAAAGTCGCGCATGGAAAGGTGAAACAAATTTATCACTTCCTACACAATCTCATGCAACTCACGTAGCCCTGTTAAAGCCTCGTGACCCCTCCAAGTAGTCATCTCTAATGTGCACCTCCAGGTTTGCCTTGATCCTTGGTTTTCTTAGCTCGATCAGAACTCTGCGTGCCTCTTCCGGAGTCTGAATCTCCTTCAGCTTTTCTTTTACTCAACTCTGTGTGTTACTGACCGGAGTCTGAACCAAGTCCCCACAGCAAAGTATCCTCCGTCACTGAACTTCGTGTGCTCTAGACAGGAGTTTTTGCTCCTCACCTACGTACAGAACTCTACGTGCCTCTGATTGGAGTCTGGCCCATTGTAGCCCATCTCGTGAAACCCCCACAAGCATCCATCCTCGCTCTCCCAAGGGAAGGGGACACTCTCTGTCCCGTCTTTTTTCAAGCGGGCATCCTCCAGAAGTCTGATGACCTTTCCACAGTTGTCTGAGAAGCCGGAATCAGTTCCACTACGTGTCCAATATTTAGCAGTCTGTGTGGTCTTGCCGGAGTCTAAAACTCAACCTTCAGTCTCATAGTCATAACAGAACTCTGAGCTCCAATGTCCGGAGTCTGATCCCCATAGTGTAAGTCCGCTCAACAGAACTCTGTGCGAAGTAGCCGGAGTCTAAAACATTGGTCAACGTTGGACAAGCTTCTAGCACCTCCAACAAACGAAAGTCCCTTTCTGTATATGTCATTGTATCAAGTATGTTCCTCAAAGACCCACTGTAAGGCACAAATGTGTCCGCGTTGGTCCCAAAAGCTGTACCAAAGGGCTCACTGTCACGCGCCCAAATTCTGTGCCGAAACATTCATGAACATCCGGCGCCCACGCTGCGAAGGGTAGCGTGCGCTCCCCTTTGTTAGGTGAGAGGCCGGTTTCCATGACCCTCCACGTTCTGGAGGTTACCATCGCCTGCCCAAAAAGCTTTAAGGAAGTCATTTTCCAAGCAACAGGCGACGGGTGTCCTACATGATGTTAATGAAATCAAAACTTTTCTTAAAGTTTTAGTAAATAAAAGTAGAAAGCGTTTTCCCTTTTATAGCAAGCCAAGGACAATAAGAACTTTTGTATTATTTTATAACAAGCCAAGGACAATAGGAAATTTTGGCATTATTTTATTGCAAGCTAAGAACAATGACAATAAGAAGCTTTGTTTTATTTTATAGAAGGCAAGAACTATAAGAACTTTTATATTATTTTATAACCAGCCAAAGACAATAAGAAGTTTTGCATAGAATAGTTTAGTTTCATACTAATATTGTGTTGAAAAAAAATTTTTTAAGTGTATTTTGGAAAGTTTGGAGGGAAAAAAAAGGATTGCAGATAAAGTCATTGTAGATATTGTACCCACTTAGTTTAAAACCCCTACTTTAACAATGGCATACGATGACCCACGGTGGTGCCCGAACGGAGAGAACGCGCGGGGGGGGGGTGGGGACGAAGGGAAGGGCTTGTCCTGGAGGTGATCTAAGGAGGCAAGGGAAAGAAAAAACATCAAGGACTTGGGAGCGGAGAGATGCACGGGGCGGACGCAAATTATGGCGGCCGCTGTGGCTTACTAATTTACTATCATCAAAAACCATGTTGAATATCCAGTGTACATAAAATTGTAAATAAGATATATATATATATATATATATATATATATATATATATCTAGAGAGAGAGAGAAAGAGAGAATAAATATTTAGTCTTGACACCAGGCTTGTATTTCTTTGCATTCTCAGCATGTATTAAAACCGTAGAGTGGTCAGCAGTTTCCCGCTACCAAACTGCATTTTTTACATCAGCTCGACGGCGGACACTACAGTGGAGGCAGCGGTGGAAAGAGATGCATAGAACCCTTGATCAACGGTGTCGAATTCTCCACTCGATGGTTCCAGGATAAACCCTTCGGCATCTACATTGAGGAAACACTGAAGGATTACCGGATGTTTTACGAAGGTGCGAGGACGCTAGGACGTCGAACCACATAGCGCTGTGAAGTTATAAACCTTGTCCGAACTTCGGGACAGATTAGTGGTTATCAGTGAAATAATACTGGATACATCTGCTCTATGAAAGAAGACGGCAAAAGGGTGAGTACCTGTTCTCTTGTTGTATTGATTAGATCCAAGGATGGTAAATGTGATTCTTATTAAAAGCAAAAAGTAAAATTTTTGGAAAAAAAGGAAAGAAATTCTGCCTTAGGTTTTAAAATGATTAGAGATTATCATTATCTTGTTTTCGTTATGTATGGTTGTTATGTATTTTTCCAGTGAAATCCAATTGTTTTGTTCAAATGTGCGCCTCTAAGTTTCTTACGAAAAGCTTTCATATTTAGCTAACTCTCTTCGAAAAAAAAAAAAAAAAAACTTACGGCTAAGGTTCTGGGAAGTTTTGCAGGGTACTGACCTGTAGTTGATGCTGAGAAATATTCTTAAGCTTAATTTGTACAGTAGTATCAAGGATCGCGTAAAAGCCAGGAAGGCAGACATGCAAGAATTAGCCGAAGAAATAGGGAGCAGATCACTCCTTCAATGAAAGACTTGGACTTAAAAAATCTCATTACAAACAGTGCGAGCTATGAGGATGAGATAATTAAGGGTCAGCTGAATTCCATAGTTGAACAGAGAATGGAAATGGAGGCTAGGGAGTTAGAATCCAGGAGGAATCTAGAATTAGCTAAATTGAAATTGGAGTCTGAAGAACGTTAAAGCATTTTTATGAGGGGTAAGTCATCCCAGAAATATTATATTACAGTAAAATTTATTCACAAACACTTAGAACGTACATTTATGTTTACATTACACATAGCTATCAAACCAGATGAACAATAGTCTCGACATCAGAGCTGCTTGATTAGAAAGATTACTTACTTAGCCGTGTATTGCTGCCATCTATATATTACCATACTTGCTAACACACCGCAGTTTCTCCCCCACAAATTTTTTACGAGTAATTTAGTCTGTTCGGCAGCCTCCTTTTTCTCTGTGATCGGCGTACCTGCGGAGAGACAATAATTTGTTTATTTGGGAGCACTGGAGGATTAACATCAGGGATTTTGGACTGGGCAGCATCAGGAACGTCTGCTGCTCTCAGATCAATAGGCTCTGGACATGGAGTTTTGGAAGGTTTGGATTCTGAAACTGCAGGACATGTGACGTTGGAATTGAAATGTCCAGGACCTGTAATCATTGTGGAAGGACAGTTTTCGGTGGAATTAAAATATCCAGGCTCGGAAGTTGTAGTAGAAGGAACTCTAACGTTCTTTGCTTGCACAGGACATGTTTCACTGGTGGAAGGTGTTGGGGTAGCAGAGCCTATTCCTGTCAAATTACACTTCACTCATTATTTTCAGAGGTATTAGAGGTATAGCGTGGATCAAAAATGAAAACAAGTTCTTGAACATAAAAAACAGATTATATAAGAAAAAAAAGTTCATCCAGTCAAACCTGACGGAAATACAAAATTTTTTTTCTACAAAACAGCATAAGCATGGCAGCTTGAAAGGAGGAAAAAAATTACTATTTCAGTTGAAAAGCTTATCATTTACTGGTAAAACACAATGGCTACTATTCATTACTAAAAGAACTTTCAAGAAAAAATGCCAAGGCCCAGCCTTTCATTGCCATTTTCAGGCAAGCCGCAACACTCATCTGCACTGAATTCATCTGCTAGGCAACCAGAACTAACACCTCCTTTCATACTACCCTGCCCATGCTTCACAAGCTCAAATTTGCATATTATCTAAACCTGGAAAGAAAAACAAAATCATTTCTTGTTTTATTTAAATGAGGTGACACATCAAGGATGATGTCACACAGCTTTCAACCAATTGAATAGTTTTAACAAATTTAGTTATAATTAAGTGGCTACTAGTTGGTTTGTTTACATTTACAGTATGTCAGATGATGAAGCTAGTTATCCTATCATGATAATTGAAGACTCTTTTAGGTTAATATAATGATTGAAAGTAACTTAGAAGTGGTTTCTCTTTGACTTTAAATAGTATTGGCTTTAATTTTAAAAGCTGTTTAACTTATTTCAAATATTAACAAGACTGCATTTTAAAAAGGTAAATGTAATTAATTTTAGAGCTTTTGTGTATAAAAGGAAACAGGCATATGCATAAAATATAAAAATAAGTATGTTATGTTTCACAGTTCTACAAATTAAACCACAAAAGCATAGTTAGGACTTTGTAAGGATGATTGGCAAACTTATTGGGGGAAAGGGAAGCTTTAGTTGAACTTTAAATGTTTTTAAAAATACTTAAAATTAATGAAAATAAAATTTTATTAGACTATAATTCTGCTAAACAAATAAAATATATTTAATTTATTTCCACATATCTCCAACAAATGCCCCCTTTTTCCAACTCATCCACAACCAAGTTCACTAACCAAAAGAAAGATCAAAGAATATTTTGCATACTCATCCAAACAAACATTTACAAAAGTAATTAAACTTTTCACTAGTTAAGGCTTTCGTAAAAACATCAGCCATATTAATTTTTTCAGAAACAAATTGTAAATTGATTTCATCTAAATAGTCTCTAACAAAATGATATCTTGTGTCAATATACTTTCTTCGATTATTTTTAATTTTACTTTTAGCAAAACATATAGCACTCTGATTATCAAAAAATACTTTTGGCTTTTCCTTATTAATATTTAAAAATTCAAACTTATCAAGTAATCTACGTAACCAAATCAGTTCTTTAATACAATCAGATAAGGAGACATACTAAGCCGGCTTTTAAGTCTTCCAGTCCGGATTTCATTGCGTCTTGAGTGGCTTTAATCTCGTCCAATCCGCTTTCAATTTTCAGCTCTAGTCCGGATTTCATCTGGTCATGTGCGGCTTTCATTTCTTCTTTTCCAGCTTCTATCGCTTCTCGTGTGATTTGTAACTCAGTTTTCAAGTCTCCATGTCCATATTTTATCTCCTTCAACCTATCCATGAGCTTTTGTTGAAATTGTTCTTCCATTTTCCTGGTCCACATCATTCATTGAAAAATTAGTCTTTCTTTATGACCCCACTCCTGGCTCTAAATGTTGCAGAAAACTGTGATTGTTTCCTTGGTTCGTCTGTCTAAAGTCCAGTAGATGTGGAAAGTTCTAGTAAAGAGTCCACTTCTCGGGATGGAACACGAACTTTATTGCTTCTAGAGCTTCGTAGAACAATCATCTGTATTAAATTCACAGGTGCAATTTGCCAATAACCCGCTGATAACAGTCCGCTTAGTACAAAAGCATTCAGAAATGCTAGATCTCTCACACAAAATAAAACACTTTCACAGGCAAAAATTCAGTGGAAATATGCGAGGGATATCGTACACAGTCCTTCGAGACTCAGCAATGAAGAATTTACACTTAGCACTCAAAACAAAGCTTCTAAAACCGCCTAAACATTGCTTTTCTAAGCGCCAATACAAAGTATAAAACTTTCACGGACATCTTCTCTTAGCAAAAGCAGAAACAAGTCTGACTGGATCTGGGCAGCCCGCTATACTTTCCGACGTACATTCCAGGAAACTCGGGACCTCTCTAATGGGTCCACGAAGAATAGCATTTTGATTACGTCATACAAATATTAATGAATACAGGTCTAATATGTGATGTTGATGCAGTCCCTCGAGACTCAGCAATGAAGAAATTATACTTAGCTGTTTAAAACAAGGCTTCAAAAAGGCAAGCGAAAATACCACTTCTATAGTACAATACAATTCACAGTGTAATACAGCGAACACACTCAACGAATGAACTGAAACTTCGGTCTCTCTTCCTCCTATTTGTAGCTGTCGGCGAAGTTCAAAGAAGTTGCCAAAGAATCTATTTCCCGAAAATTCTACATAAAGCGGGACTTTATATTACGTCATAGAATAGAAATAGAGTAATATTAGGCTATTAAGTGATTTTAATGTAGTTAAACAAACTTTAAAGGTCCCATTGGAAAAATAGCGCCAAATATCCGAAATGTTACCAAGCTTGCGGTCTTCTTGGCGAAATATCGCCAAATTTGGCACCGAGAATAAGTCCCCAAAAATGAGGTTAGCGAAGGCCTTGGACCAATATTTCTCGAGATTTCTGGGAACGCTATACTAATCAATGGGGAAACCCAAAATTCTCCGTTTCTAGTTGACCGATTTTGATGCAACAAAATGCAAAATCTACCGATATGACGCATGGAATACCAATTTTATACTATTTTTAACAGCCAGGAGGCAGAACAGACAGAAAATTCGTAACAGTATTTTCCATTAGAGAGAATATAAAAAAAGATTAAAGTGCTCTAGCCGTAAGTGATTTCCATAACGGCGTGATATACGAATCAAACTGTGCGCTACGTGAAATCGATATGGATTTTAAAAATGTCTGTTCCGCTTAAAAACTTAAACTGCAAAAGTATTTTTGAAATATATATAAATGTATACACGAGGTGATCAAAATATCCGTAAAAACTTTAAAAATTCATTAAAAGAACAATGATTGAAAATCGCGGTTTGCACAAATAGGTTTTTAATGTCAAGAAATGTTGTAGTTCCAAATGTTACTGATAGGTGCTGTTCCGTAGCGACAACTCAAGTTTCCGAAAACATTTTCGGAACGCGCGCGAGCTGCGTATTTTCCCCGGGAACAAGTTTTAACCTTGACATCTGGCAAACGACTGAACTTTTAAGAAGTTTCGGCACGATTTTGATTGTTGATGCGTAGAGAGATGTTCGTCGATTTATTTTTTGATTTCATAGAAATTGTGATTACTTTAACCTTAATTAAATAATATCAAAATTAACTAGACTCTGTCATTTTTAGCGATTTAGAGTGTTTTAGATTGTTTAAAACTTAGAATACACTGAACCACGATGCATTTTTTGGTGCATCGGCACCGGAAGTTTGCTTTAGAATTCCAATAAGTTAGATAAACAGATTGCTAGATTTGATCGTGTCTTTTTGAAGTTTTTAAGAAGCTAATAGTAAAGGAATACCTTTAAGGAATTTATGAAGATTAATTAACTATGAAGTTTTAAGTATTTAAAGGCTCCAACTTAACTTAGAAAATACCAGGGATCCGTAACTTAACGTAATGCGCGTTATAACCAATTCGTTATTCGTTACAAATCATAACGTTATTCACAAGCCGAATAACGTTATTCATACCGTAACTTTCAAATCGTTCTTCACGAAATAACGTTATAATCTATAACGTTAATGATTTGAGAAATCAGTATTCGGTTACTTGACCCAAGAGTTCTCGGGGAATAACGTTATATTTAATAACGATATTCAACGTACACTTAATATAACGTTATTCTTTTCTGTGCTATACATAATAACTCTAAGAACAGTAACAGAATGCATTCGTTTAATCATGTTAACCGTTTAGTTTATAACGTTAAACTCACATAACTATTTGATAACGATACAGTATGAATTAGTTAGAATATAACCTTTCGTTCAATAACAATTTAAATACGGTATGAGACCATAACGTTAAAGGAACAGAACGACATCTTCATACCGTTATAACGCAATAAAGAAATGCCATTCATATTGACACAATCCGTTACAAAATATAACAAATTTCTCCAATATATTTAAATACGGTAAAGATCTAACCGTTCGAGTAACCTAAAAATTTTGATCCGAATCATCGGCTTTTCGGACTGAAAGGAGGGTGAATGAAAGGTAAAAGTATTGAGTGGGTTCACCACCCGGACTCGTGTTCCGTACATAAAACACAGGATACATGCAAGGACTGATTTTCAGCATGGCATTCGGGGCAATTGCCTGGGCCCCCAACAATAAGGGGCGCTCTCAAATAAGCCTTTAACTTGCACATTTTGAATTTAATTTAAAATGAACAGGGTAGATACTAACAGTGGCTGATTCAGAAAAAATTCTGGAAGTGGCACAAAACATTTGGCTCATATTTCTGGTAAATAAATTCACTTGAATTTAAAAACGAAGTCAATATTCTACACTGTAATTTTCAGGTGGTACGTGTTCCTGTGTCCCTCCCCCCACTCTGGATCGCTGACAATGTATATTGAAGAGGATTTTTTTCATTTTTTTTAAAGCTGCTACTTCATCTAGATTATTTTATTGAAGTATTGGGGGTCAAAGATAATTTTTCGTACTGTGATTGTATTACCTTTTATTTTTTAATAAAAAGATAACCTTTTGTGGACACAGTCAGTTTCAGCATGTCATTTTTTTACAATATTAAAAAAAGTTGTTTAAAGTGTGAATGTCCAGCGTTTTGTCCTATTCTGCGGCTGTCAATCTAACAGTGTTGAGTTTTGGTCGCTTTTATCCAGTTACAGCGTGAATACGCGTTAGAACCCTTTAAAATGTCCTTCGACCAAGGCACCTTCTCTCTTTGGCAGATAGCCCTTGCGTAGCTTCGCCACAATACAATACGACAAAATTCGATGCAGGGTGGTTTGCCCGTTTCAAGTCTGGTGACATTAGCTTGGAAGATAAGCCAGGACGAGGTCGACCATCGGATTTTGACGACCAGGCACTTTTAGCAGACTGGAAGGGAGCGAAAGCTGGGACTGTTCCGGCCGATGGGGAAAGGGAAAAACGCCTGATAATTATGCACCGACCTAATAATTTTAAAAGTTAAAATAATTAGTAGTTGTTCTTTCTTTACTTTAAAGAAATGTAAAAAAGTGACATACCGATGTTGACACTGTCCCTGGAAAGCTTAAATTGTAGGTCTATTTAAAAAAAAAATTTTTTTTAAAGGAAGTGTGAGTTAAGGGCTTAGCTAGGGGTACGTATCCTACTAACACCGAAATTTTTTGGTCAGTCAGTGTTAGCATTCGATGCAGGTATGTGAGTATGTGTATATCGAATGTGAGTATTTTGCTGAGGCAAATCTAAAAGACGGGTATCTGCTTAGCGGGGGGCGTTGCCTTGGGCGAGGTCTTTTTCAGAAATTCGAAGCATATTCACGTAACATTTGGCAAAAATTGCCCAAAACTTCAGACCGTTAGATAGACGCAGTTGCCTGGTAGTCTGGATTTTAATACTTTAGCAATCCACCATACTCAATGTTTTATTCATTTGGCACGATGCAACCTCATAAGCATTTAGATTTTTATGCCTTGCGAAAATTACGTTTATTTATACACAACTCTAATGCATAGCTCCTTCGAAAGAAACTACTCTTTGCACTGTCGCAAGATAGTGGAAAGAAATCCGGAATCACTGATCTAGTGCTATCAGGAATGTTAATATATTTGAAAAGACATACAGTTTTACGTGTTATGTAACATCATTGATCTCATGAACTCCAATTATGTACCAATCATCCATTACTGTTATGTTTTTTCTTGTTTTTTTTTGCATACCATTTCTTTTTTGAAGAAGGGGGGGGGGGAAATGATGTTGCGTGCGGAGATAGTACTTTCTTAACCCATTTGTGCCTGGATATTTTTGCGACTTACTTCGATTTTTACTGAAAACAGAAATAATAGATAAATTTCTGATGTCAACTTCTTGAACAAGGGATGATTTCTTTTAAAATCATTATGCATAAAAATCGAAATATGAACATCCTACTGGGTCATGTTAAAATATTTTGTCGAGTTGATGCTCAATACTCATGATTAAAGGCTAGGAAAAATAAATAACGTTTTCGACTAATAGCTAAAATGCCGTCCCAAAAAAGGGACACTAGGCATAAATGGATTAATGTGCATGCAAATTATGTCTTCCCCCCCCTCCCCTTTAAGGAAGTCTGCGTACGCTACAGTGGCGCGTGGATGTACCCATACATTACGTTAGCCATACTGCTCAAAAGGGTTATAATTAAAGGTCCAATAAAAAATAAAATGGTGCAAAACTATGAAACTGCTACGATAAAAAAAATATATTGCTATTACGCAAATGTGATGACTGATTTTCGGAATACTATTTTGTCATTTCTCTCATGTGTCAATGATCCTCATCTGTAAGTCTATCGCATTTTTACTTTCCGAACATATATGGAAAATATTGTAATCATGAAAATATTCGACTTTTAAGATTTTCATGTATTTACACGTTTTCGGGCATTAACCCTTTCAAACCCAATGTCCATTACAATGGACATACATTTTTAAACCTTATCTCTTTCAACCCATTGACTTCAGAGCGTTGAAACTTGCTCCATGAATAGATAAAAGATCAATCTTTTTCACATGTTTGCGATTTTTAGGTTGGCAACAGTGCGCAGATGTTTACAGCTTGCTTTGTTTGAAAATGGCGTAAGGTTCTAGTCTGCAAAAACGCGAGTATTTTCTTTTATTTTGATTTATATGAATAATTTCTTCTAATGTGTCAGTAATTTTTTTAAACAATGTTTATAAGTTAATCTTAGCATTAGAAATAGTTTTATTGTATTACTGGTTATAATTTGGGAAAAAATGGAGCGTAATCCATGTCCATTACAATGGACATTCGGTACACGTGGTTGTGATTCTTTAGGTAGTTGAATTATTGATATTTTTGCTGTCGAATTTATTTTAGGCAATTCAATTGTTTTTAAAACAACAACAGTTTATTAGGAGGATCAAATATTCATTTTTTATTTTAGAAAAATATAATTTGAAAAATTCGAAAGATCTAAAGGAAGTTTTAGATTATATAACTAGTGCTGAAATATCAGATACTGAAGAATTAGAATCTGATGATGATTGCTTTGTTGATAGTGGTAATCAAACTGTTGCAAAAGGTAAATTTTGTTAAAATTCTTGGAATTTTTTTTAGGAGTTTCAAAAAAGAACATATTAGATTTGTTACATTTCAAAATGAGATCAGCTTCAGATCTATGTACGGTTGGTTTAGAAAAAAATAATTAAAAAATGGGAAGGCCATCATTATCACCTATTGTACAAAATAAAAGTATATGCCAAAGAGCAGTTGAAACTCGACTTCATCCTGAGATTATCAATGACTCTGTAGATCAAAAGTTGATGATAAGCATGGAGCAACCCGGTGTAAAAATTACGGTTGCAAAGGTAAAACCCATATCTACTGCAATAAATGTACAGTGCATTTATGCTTTACTAAGGGGAGAAATTGTTTTTTTTTTATATCCATGTCTAAAAATTTAAAGTTTATCTATTTTGGTATATATAAAAGCAGGACTGTGTCAAAATTCTTTGTAAAACTAGGTATTATTGCTATGTACCTCCTCATGTGTAGTAAAATTACTACACTATTAACTGTTTTAAACTTATTGAGTGATGTAACATTTTTATGTAGATTTGTTACTTTAAAAAATTGATATTTAGAACAAAAATCGTAAGGCAAGTTCAAGCATTGAATATTTGACTTTTGCAACCTCGTAGACCGGTTGTCCATCCCAATGGACATTTGCATATTTTCTTAAATAATTACATTTTCCTTAATTTTTTACTTTAACATGTTTATTAGTATCCTATTATGATATTTTAGAATGGTAATTATTTTTTTTACTCACAGCATTAAATTGGGGTCTGAAAGGGTTAATTCATTTATTTTGAGTTTGCGGTGATGGATTTGTGTTCGTAAGCAAACACGATAGCTCTTAAATAGTGCATTTGATTGAGCTGAAATTTTGTATATATATTATAGACCACCCATATTGATTTTCGCGTGTACAAGATGTGTAGTTTTTTACCAGGCTGCAAAAAGAATTTAATACATTGGGCGGGAGTTCCTGAAAGTGCGCTAGCGTCTATTGAGTATTTCAGTATTTTGTGTTATGGCAAGCCTACACGAAGGGCATCTACCCACGGGAGAGGGAGACTTGGGCGGGCCTTGAGGAGGGGACCTTTTTAAAGGGTTCTAACACGTATTTACGTTGTATCTGCATGCACATAAAACCGCCTGAATCTCTACATCGTTTGATCGACAGCCACGCAGTATGCCCCAACGCGGGACCAGTACACTTTGGCTGTCTACCATACTCATTGTTTTAACGTTAGTTCTAAACGGTGTATTTTATTAAGCGAAAATTAAGTATATGTATATTGTAGATCTCAGGCACATGACCGGCAAATATTTTGGTGTGTGCACAGCTTATAGTTTGTTAACAGAGTTGCAAAACAGGATTCTTATACATTAGTATGGTCTATAGACACAAATAATTTAAGGCGTACTAGTGTCTAAATGGTGCATTCGTATAAGTTCAAATTCAGTAAGCATATTGTAGGTCTCCGTTTTACGATCGACGATCGATCACGAGTCCATTTCGACGAGTTTTTCCCGTCTATACATACGTTTGTACATATGCAACTCACATATCTCAAAACTATTGGTTCTAGAGTGTTAAAATTTTATATTTAGGATTGCTGTAACATCTAGATGTGCACCTCCCGTTTTGGCTCCAGTCAACTGGATAGTTTATTTACAGGGCCAAAGTAAAGTTTTCCCACGCTAAACTTCTCGCTAATCTTCAAATTTTATTAAAACATCATACAAAATACTATAAATATCTTGAGATAAGATTGGATTTATAGAACACACATATATTTTTAGATGCTAGCCATTTACAAGGCAACCAACAACCATCAGGTCCTTTTATATAAATAATAATTCAATCTTTAGAATCCCCGCACGGCCTTATTTCAAATTCCAGGACATGTTCTTTCAACAGCTCGCTCATCTATTAAAACATCGGGTAAGTTTATAAACTTATCCAATCTTTACTGCCACCCAAAAGATTTTTCATACATTACGGTCTATGGGCAGAAATTCATTATAAGGTATTTAAAAAGTATTAGGCTATTTCAAACGAATAAAAGTGATATATGTTGTTAAGGATCACAAAATGAATCTCTCCACCGAAAATAGTGTCTCTATTTATAGTTCTTCTACAGGAACACTCAGAAAATTCCAACACATTAAGGTCAAATGGCAGGTTTAGAGACATTCAGCCTTTTCAAGCACAATACCATCCTAGCATGCAGTTAGATTATGGTGCAACGACGGTCACGTGCCTCCCTCAAAAATTACGCCAAAAGTCGCCAAGATTGGCGAATTTTGGTGTACATTTGTATGTATGTAATCCTCATATCTCAAAAATTATTGGTCGTAGATTGCTGAAATTTCATATCATCAACAAATTATAGAGATGTCATTGTCTTGGATCTCATCCAAGATTGTTGTTACATCTAGTTGTGCATTTCGATTTTCGGTTCCAATCTACTTGAGAGTTTATTTACAGGACCACCGAAAAGAATTTCAATACATTAATGTCTATGGAAATCGTCAATATATTACGTACTGTAGTCAGTCATTGTTTGATCAATGCCCAAAATCCTACTATTTTTCATCGACCTCGGTGAGTTTTGCCGAAATATCGCCAAATCCGGGGCCAAAATTAATTTCGTATTTCGCATAACTCTAAAACTTTTAACCGTAGAATGTTGAAATTTTGTATTTAGAACTATTGTAACATCTAACTGGGCATCTCTTTTTTGATTGCAATCGACTGGGTAATTTACTTACAGGGTCAGCCAAATGGGTTTAAATACATTAAAGTGTATGGATATATTGAGTTAATTGAAAGCCTGTGATGAATTGCTAATTCTGCTATTGCCCAAAATCTCCCGAACTATCTCAAGTTTGTTGGCTTTTGGAAAAATATATCCCAATTAAGTGCCAAAAGCAAATCTTTCAAATACAGCCCAGCTTGGCGATATCTCAAATGTTTGGCTAGAATTCGCTAAACCATAGTATTATTGCAGTATTTTATCGTTTCCAAACAAAATACGTTTAGATGAAGTGCGCCGAAAATATTTTTGATTTTATAGACGTTCTAGGAAATCATGTGGTGTCCACATCAGATTTTTTTCGGTGAACTCCGGGAATAGTACAGATTTTGGAGTTCGTCCATACTCACTGAAGGACGATTGAATTCAAGGGTGCCGGCAGGATCATTTCCAGGAGGAAGCACCCAAGATATACACATATACATGGTGTTGCTGAATTCATAGGCCAAACTTTAAGAATAAATAAAATGCATATAAAGAAGCATTTTTTGTATAGCAGATTAGCAGTGTGAGGTTAGAAATAAAAAGTGTAGGTGGAAATATAGCAAAAGCAAAAGAAATGAAAAAGCTCTATTGTAAATGCTCAAATTTGCTGGTAGCGTCTAGCAAGTGATTGGCGTACCCTTTCGAAGATGCCAGGTGTTCCACGAACGGTTGCAGCGGTTACTAAAGTTTTGTAACGAGGCCCTCATCTGAGTCAACTGGAGTCTTGTAAACGAGTGCCTTGAGATGTCCCCAAAAGCAAAACTCGATACTTGATTAATCTAATGAACCAACTGGGCAAGAGTATAGTTCCGTTTGTCCAATCCATCGGAGGTCAAAGATGACAATGAGGTAATTACGCACATTATTTGCGAAATAGGCTGGATCCCTATCGTGCTGAAACTATCTAAATTTTTCATTTCCGACCAAACGTTGCAACGCAGAAAAATGCTTCTTTGTATTTTAGCTACCTTCAGGGACACCCTGTATACATGCATATAAAAAATTAGACTATTTGGCGTTTGAAGGAAAAAGAGTCTTGACTGGAAAATGTAGCATTAATATGTGAAATGAACATCGCCATAGCTATTATGTCGCAGCTGAAAAGTACAAAATCTTAAACTATTAATTTGGCCTAATTAGTAATACCTCAATTTAAGTATACTAATAATTAGTTATTTAAATTATATGCAATTTTGATAGAATTGTTTAATATTTAAATAGACTACTTTTCCCAGAAAAACTGAAGCGAAAAAATGTATTTTGTCTAGCATTGATGTATATAGCAATTTTTGGCTTAGGGGTGGGTCCCCGCCATGTCCAGTACTGAAAATGGTAGATGGCTAAAATGTGAAGGTCAATAGTTCTGATCTGCCGCGCGGGTGTCAATCTAACGGTTTTTAGTCTTGGCCAGTTTTCTCTACATGTTACGTGAAAACGTGTTAGAACCCTTTAAAAAGTCCTCTGCCCAAGGTAACCTCCTCCTTCCATGACAGATAGCCCATGTGCAGGTTTTCCTTAAGTGCAGTTGGCAAGGACATCCCCGTATTAAAACTGAGCCCAAGTTTCGAAAATGACGCAGTGATGCCTTCACTTAATATTTGAAAAACCACCATCTCAAAATACAAATTTTCATCTAACAGTTTTTGAGTTTAAATCTCTCAAAAATTAACTCTGTAATGTTAAAAAGAAATGTTAAACTTTAAGAGTTAAGTCCTAAAATAATTGTATTTAATCATATTCACAATAGAGTCTGGATAGTTCGAGTCTCGATTGTTCTAGTTTTCTATACATCTCAGTTAGTGAAAAAATCAGTTTAGCTCCCAAATAATGACCAACACATATGAAACAGGCAATTTTTTAATTGCAGGACGAAAATTCAAATACTTGGTGCACCCGGAAGCCCTATCAGAAATCCCTCTTCCAAAGAAAGTGGGTGTATTTTTTCTGTAAATGTTCTCATAGACATTTCTGTGCAGTATTGACACGCTGCTTTGGCAATGGTGCGATACTGCTGTTCGGAAACTAGTCAACGTGTCAATACAAAACAGTTGATTATTGTATTCTGATATAATTAACCTGATCTAATCAGTAATATGATTACATGTCACTACATTTTTCATTTAAATATGTACTCAAATCACAAAAATTGATTTATTTCCATTTATTTTTTTTATTAATTTGATGATTTCGATAATTCAAGACAAGCCCAGTCCCGTCTACCTCGAATATTATCGAGACTATTTCAAAATAGTTTTTCCTGATTGAGGACGCATGCCGTGACGCATTCAACACTACTACGACCGTAAGCGTCGGTCAATACATTATGAGGGCTCATGTGCGTGCGCCAACATTATCCAAAATAAAAATGTGGATGACTTCTCAAAAGTTTCAAATTCATGTACAATGGTAGAAAATATTAAGCCATAAACACAGGTCTAAACAGCTAATTTAATGCGACAGTTACACGTAGAATTGAAAATATCACACACACATTTAGGCTATTTTTTTTATCTGTATTAAGTGTAAAACAAATTACTTATATTTTCAGGTTAATTATACTTTTTTCAAACTCCAGGGTGGTGCAAGTGCGCCCCCTTTCACCCTCCTCCCGGCCCCCATGGTTGAACTAAACAGAAATCACAAAATTATAAAGAGACCATGGTCAGTTCTATTTACCGTTAATGAGGTATAAGAGGTTTATGAGATAGTGAATAAGCGTACTTTTATGATGGTACGTAATAGAGAAAAAACGTAAGTAATGTTTAAAAAAATATCAGTACAAAAAATGTAAGTACTGTAATCTCCACTCCTCCTCTTCTTAATTATTGAATGTTCCAACATACCGAGACAGAACTAATGTGAAATCGTAAAGCTGCTGTATTCAAATTTGTACTATTTGATTTATTGTCTTCCGAAGAAATTTTGTACAACAAGCATTTCGTGCATCATGACCACGATGAGTTTTTAGTCATGAGCATGAGGAAAGCATGATCACATTGTCCCCTTTTAAATGTATAAATTCATTTGACAGAAGACCGACGATGTAAGAACACATGAAGCCGGGGTTGAGGATATCGGGATATATCATTCCCCGGGTAATTTTAGCATGAGTTTTAATATTTTTCCATCAAGCCGAATTTAAATTTATATATGTACGGCCATAGTCGTCGACTCCATGGGGCTTGCGGGGCTTCAGCCCCCTCAAAAATTTCGTTCCAATCTTTCTACTGTCAAATATCTTTTTTTTCTATATTGGTTGAAACTCTTAGAGTGTGGTGCTACTATTTTTCGATAAGACAAAAGCCTGTGGATACGGAGCTTTTTCACAAAGAACTCCTCAAAGGATTTTGTGAGAAGTAATCGTCTCAAATGAATTAGTCAGAAGTAGCAAGAAATATTTCTTGACTTTGCAGATGATTAGCAGATAAAATAGCCATAAAAAGATGACCTTGAGACTGAGGGGGCGACTTTCTTGCAGAGGGTTGTTTTGTTCCTGGAGGGGTCAAGAAAAACGAAAACTTGAGGTTGCCGACAGCTTTCGGTTGAGAAGAAAGAGCAACAGCATTGTAGCTGAGGTGTCATCCCTACTAGCAATTTTGCTCGGGCCGTCATCGGCTGGCTGCGTGGCCGGTGGTAGCCCGAGCAAAATTGCTAGTAGGGATGATTGCTTCTGGCAGGGTTTGAATTTTGCGCCCCCTCAACACATTGTTTGGAAAGTGTTCCTCACAAGGGTTACGCCCGTAGCAGTGGTATACAGTAAGCCTCCGAAACCCCCGAACACACACTTGAAAGTTACCCCGTAGTGTGGGGGCAGGAGGGCGAAGAGACCCCCACACAAGGAATTATTTTTTAAATGAAATTAAATATTTTGTAATTTTAATTTTATTTTCGTTTTTTTAAAGAAACCGCAGAATATTAGAATTTATCTTAATACTTTACAGAGGATAGACAGAAGAACAGACATATATTCAGAGTGTGTCACAATTCCTTCCCGAGTTTGGAAAGCTTATTAAAAATATATTACCAATACAGCAACGAAGTTGACTTTATTGAATAAAGAATGTTACAAGCCTTTTTTTCATAAATGTTCAATATGTGAACCTTTCGTGATGTGGCAGCTATCAAGTCTAAAGTGTAATTCTTCCCTCCCATACTCGCTTTAACTTGTCGCGATCAATGGTAGCGAATGCGGTTGTGATCCTTTGGCGTAAATGAGGCACAGGGGGCACCAACACATGATCTTTTATATAACTCCATAAAAAAATCGCATACTTATGGTCTGGAGAGCGTGGTGGCCACGGATGAAGGCGATTGTCGTCGATAGAGCCTCGAACAATTCAACGACGAGGAAGCTGGTAATTTGTGAAAAACAAAACTTGTAATGTTTCTTTTCCCCGTAAAGTCAACTTTGATGCTGTATTGGTAATATATTTTATAAGGCTTCCAAACCCGGAGGGGGGGGGGATTGTGACACACTGTATATGTATATATTTAGAGAGGCAGGAAGCTCGTGATTTGTGAAACAAAACTTGTAGTGTTCCTTTCTTCAGTAAAGATAACTTTGTTGCCGTATCGGCAATATATTATTTTTTATAAGCCTTCCAAACCCGGGACAGAATTGTGACACACCCTGTATTTATAAATCCCTGATTAGATACATCGTTGGAAAAGCAACTAAAAATGTGTAGGGGTTGCATTTTCCTCACGTTTTCTCCCTTTTTCAGACTGAAACACTTGTAATAACCAATTCTTCGATAAATCATTCGTAATATTTAAGCGAACTCTTTTTCGTGATGAAAGTATTATTATCCATAGTAAAAAGTTTTCAACAATTAACCAACTACTGGGCTTGTATAAAAAAGACTCTTTTTAAAGTTAGAAAAATTAACCATAGTAAATTTTTGATAAATCTAAGCTGAAAGCGCAAATTTAGAGTTTATTTTGAATCTCGATTTTCGAATCTTTCTGTTTAAACAGAGTTGAATTGACAGAAATGTGGCGGGACCGTTAGAAAATTTTATTAGTTTTTAGGGCTAAGCAAGATGAGTGGATAAAGAAACATCTTGAGGATTATTTCCGGATACTCGGATTCGTTACTTTATAGTTTTGCAATCGTGAAGTTTTCTAATGCGAAATAAAAGATAATTGACCCTTTTTTAAAATATATTGATCCAAAACTATACCAAAGAAAGTGAAAGTTATTTTTAAAAATCATACGCGTTTAACATAGAACCTCTTCCTTTTTTTAAAATTAAGTTAAAAAACTTGATGTGCCTCACCAGTGGCCGAGCACATAGTGCTCTCAACTAGTAAACGGAAGGTGCCTGGTTTAAATTCAGGTCGCATCCGCCTACCTAGCCTTCCGGAGATTCCCGGATTTTCTCCGAAACTTCGAGTAAATACAGTTTAGGACCCCTTAGAAAAACACCCACGGAGAGCACTCCCCTCGGACTAGATACCCCGAGTTGATAATCAACGTAATTTAAAAAAATGCGAAAAACACATGATTTCTTTCATGTCTATTAAATTATATACATTTTTATGCGCTCCATTTAAACTTATTTAATTAGAAATTAAGATAGGATACTGGAAACAATTATGCAGATTTTCTGAAATGTAAAAATAATTTTTTAATATAATGATTATAATGAAAACATGCACATTTTCGAACGTAATTACAAAAATCCTGATTCTATGGAAACTATTAAACTATTGATTAGTATTTTTTAACGCTGCCCCCCCCCACGTTCCAACGAATCATTCGAGCGCCCTCAAAATTTTTTTACAATTCGGTGCCAGGGTGCACCGCTGCCTTTCACAACTTCTCCAGAAAAACTTCTGGCTATGTTTGCGACAAAAGATCACAGCGCAGAAAGGTTCTTCGATTACATGACTTACATTTGACTTTGTATGTCCAGACCTTTCACCGAAATATCCCATCTAATCACCCACCTCAGACAATCAGAATATCAAAACTTAAGGAATTAAGCCGTATTCTTCCTGTTTGAAGCTATTTCTGCCATTTCTAGCCATTTTAAACGTCGTTAGTCATAGGTCCATTGCACTTGTTCGTGTCCGTAGTTCTCCATTTGCATCATTAAATGTTATTTAAATTTATTTTATAATGCGCATGCGCAAACATGATGGTATAAACGATGGTCTACGTCTTTTTAAAAGCGTAGACATTCTGCGACAGCGAAACAAAACTTCGTACACGACTGTCTGGATGTCGAGAACACACTAGGGCACCTTGACTTGATGTTACAATTTATTCCTTTAAGGACACGTTCAAAACGAAGCAAAATCAAAATTTTGTTTTGTTATTGCAATTAGTTTATTAGTAATTTATTTTTCTCTCAGCTCGAAATAATTTTTAGCTTTCTATCCATTTTTCGCTGTGATTCTAGCCACTTTTAATCCGGCAGAGTTGCAACTAGGGATGGACACGAGATATATCGCATCGTGTCGCGTTCCTGTTTAGCATGCGAGACTAGAACGCGAGACGAAACAGAGAAAATTTTTCGAGGCAAGACGCGAGACGAGAAAGGAAATATTTAGCAAGGCGAGACGCTAGACGAGACAGAGAATTGTCTCATACGATATTTCTCACGAAAATTTCTCGTCCATAAATTTACGATACGAATTGCTTTTCAATCAGAATAGAAGTGCTGTATTTGAGCCGGTATGCCATCCCCTTCACCGTATTTTTTATTTTAAAAGGAGACGTTTATTTTGTATAATTATTTTGAACATAATGATATTTTTATTTTGTGATTTTACAACGGTGTGATGTGCAAACGAAAAGGACTTTTTATAGACCGCCCAAATAGATTTCCGTACAATCTTTTTTGTCAGAATTAAAAAATATAAACCTATCTTTAGAAATATAATACATATACGAAGAACCTCACTAATGCAACGACAAACCAGGCAGCTATTTGGTTCCTGGTATTTTATTTTGCATTTTTAACCTAAAAATAACTCTAAATTCTGTAAGTGTATATCTAGCGTGAATTCAGTTCCTTGACTCGCATTAACTTTCGTATAAATCAATAGTATTCAATCTATGGATCATGTCGTCATTCATGGGTTCTCATAGGAGCACTTTTAAGGGAATTTCTTGTATTTCAAAGAAGAGGGAAATGGTTATCTCAGTCTTTGAAATACTTTAAAACTGAAGTAATACAAGAAAGTTCACTATGTTATAAAGATGCTTATTACACCCAGTGGCGGATATACAGGTTGTGTGACGGCGATCTATAATATACATACCCTTTTTAACCCTCTGAGCTTCTTGGAAATGGGCAAATAATGTAAAGTTGTTTTCGCTGCAAAATTTTCATGCAGCTTTAAAATTATTTAAAAAATAAAATTTCGATAGGAAGATTTGTAATTATTAAAAAGTTAACTCCTAAAATACCCATAAGCTTTAATATCGAAATTTATTTTATGATGTCTTGGTGTTATAAATAATTTAAATTATAGATGCGTTGCAGTGAAAACTGGAATGAAGTGAACGGAATTTTACGTCTCAGCCGCTTGGAGGGTTAAACTTATTCGAATGTACCATTTAAACACTAGTACGTTTTAATTGATTTGCATTCGTAGGCCGAAATGCATAAGAATTACTTTTGCAATCCTGTGAACAAATTATTAGCACTACACACACCAAAATCTACGCAGGTCATGCGACCGTGACCTATAACATACAACCTCAATTTGAGCTCAATCGACTGCGCCGTTTAGACACTAGTGTTAAGACAATGAGTATGGTCGATAGCCAAAGTGTGAAGGTACCGTGTTCGGACATACTGCGCGGCTGTCGATCTAACGGTCTAAAGATTCGGACGGTTTTCTGCCGATGCAATAGCGCACTTTCAAGAATTTCTATCCATAGACCATAATGTAAACGAATTCTTTTTTACAGCTCTTAACAACTTTCCTTTTTTGCACCCCGAGTTTTAAGTCAGAAGACATCTGGGTTGACAAATTTTTGTGATGTCGTGTGAGTTACATAATCCCCTAGAATCAAAGTCAGGTCACTGTCAGTCAAAATGTTCCTGTAGAACTGGCGAAAATCGTATTTTTTATCTGAATGTTCCTTTTAATTACTATTTAGCCTTACTTGCCGGGCCGTAGCAACAAACTGCTAAAATGTAAGATGTAGTTATTTGTTCAAAGTAAATACAGGACTATTACAAGCTTGAATTTTTCCTAGTTGGCTGTATTATTTTTTTTTAAAGTTAAAATCTGAAACACTTAAGAACACAGTGCGTATTTAAAATCTGAAACACAGATTTTAAATACGCACTTGAGTGCTATGTATTAAAAGCATATCATAGTCCATGCTTCTTCCCTAGTTTGCTTCCTTATTTCATTAAGTTGAAAAGTGTATCATTATTCATTGTGCTGTATTTTTTTTCCTTGCTCCATAAAACACATCTTTGGATTCTAAATCTATCATTAAATCACCTACTAAAACTGTTTTACAATACATACTGTTTTACAAGCATATTCCAACTATACTTCAGCATTTTAAATACTGTTTGGAATGTGCATCATAATTCATGAGTGTGCTGTGTTTGTCTTTCTTGCTCACAAACCCTTCTTCAAAATTGAAATCTATATTAAAAATGCCCCCCAAAACTGTTTAAGAATCTTTCTCAAGCATATTCTAACTATACTTCACCTTTATAAATACCATTTGGAAAGTGTATCGTAATCTATGAGTGTACCATATTTGTCTTCCTGTTCCATGAAACACAGCTTCGGAATTGAGATCTATATTAAAATCGCCTTCTAAAACTGTTTTACAATTTTCGCCAGGCATATTCTAACTACACTTTTCCTTTGTAATAATCTGTCGCGTTTGCCAGTTTCTAGCCAAATTTGGAAGATATCACAGAGCTTGGTTTGGTTTTGAAGACGTATTTTTGACACCAAACTTGGCGATCAATTATCAAAAATTGCAAACCTTGTGCGACTTTCAACATTTTTTCTCCCCTTCCCCTTCGCTTTATCTGGCAATCTGAAAAGTTCCTCGCCGTGACAAGGCATGTAGACAAAGACAAATTATGTCGACGCTGAAAAACATGCTTGATTTTAATCGTACTGTAGTTCTAACAACGAGTGAGTGTGAGGATTCGAAGCATGAAGAAACTAGTCCTTGTACTAAACGGTGAATGTCTGTCATACATACCTTACCCATTATTGTTAACATTTAAATGGAAAATAGCGTCGTGTAATACTTATTATTTTGTATTGACTGAGCATAAATAAAATTATTTTCACTCTCTTTCTCACTTTTGTTCATTGAAGCTTTACTCGCGGATCCAGAACTGTCACTAGTAAATTATTGCCCTGTTGTGGTTAACGTGAATCATAGTATACATGATTAAGCACGCATGAGGTACTCAAACGTGAGACACTCATATTTCTAATGAACAAGCTGTATCATTTTCGAGCACTTCATATTACCAATCCCCCCCCCCTTCCGAAAAAAATTGTAATGAGAATGATCGGCTCATGTCAGCAATTATAAAGAACGATATCACTTTTGGTATTAAACACGTAAACCAGTATGTCTCTTAAAATGTATTAATGTTGTCGAAATTCTCTTCAGATTCCCAACCTTTTCACTACCTTGACCAGAAATGTAGAGGGTAATTTATTCGGGGTAAAAAAATGCATTAGTGTCGGGAATAAATAAATGTAATTTCTGCAAGACATAAAAATCTAAAAGCTCATGGTAACTGATCTAAAAATTTCGGCGTCGAGGGGGATATATATCCATTGCTACGCCTCTAATTTCGACTTCCTTAATTTCATTTTATTAATAGACCAACAAATTAATTTTTTCATTTAAAAAAGAGAAAGAAAACAAGAAACAGTTAAAACACAAAAAAATAATCTTCACCCTTCAAAACATCCTTGAAACCTCTGCCCATTTAAAACTTTCAGTGACACCCTCTGAAATCTCGGCTTAGACGATTAAATAACCCAGATAATAAAAAACGATTTCTCTTCAATATCCAAAACTCCAGAGTCAGACTGACAACCGCGGGATAAGCCAAAACGCTGAGACTTTCCACTTCATCCAAAACAGTTTTTACAATCGTAAAAAGGTGGCATGTCCCAGCTGACTGTGCCCCAGAGATGTTTAAATTTTTTATTTATCAAGTAAGCAGAAATAAAAGAAGAAATCTGTTAAAAGTGCGAAAAGTTATTTTCGATCCCCAATATGTCCCTGGAATAATATAGACCCATTGAAAACTTAATTGACTCCTTTTGGAATCTCGGCTTTAGAAGTGCAAGTAATTTAGCTCATGCACCCACTATTAGAAAAAAAGGTTTTTCTTCAAGATCATGTACACAGGGCCCTTGCTAAATGGGGAGGTGGGGTAGGGGGAGTCTACTTTCTAATACTCGCAAAATTCTGTTAAACTTGGCAAAATTAGACTCCTGATTGGCAAACTTGGTAAAAAAAAAAATAAATAAATAAAATAACGAAAACCATAATTCATTTCCGATACGCTTGACAAAATTACACAAACCCAGTTGGCAAAATTAAAAGTTGGTAATATAGTTGATAAAAAAATTAATAAGTTGGTAAAAACCGATATTTGACTTGGCAGTTTATCACCCCTCCTTAAATAAAGCCTTAGCAATGGCTTTGTATGTACCCCTTTATATACCCTTATATTATTCAATATACCCCTATCATACTGTCTGACTCGCGACTCCTGGACATGGGCGTCGGCACAAAATTTTCCGATGCAGGGGTGGGGGGAGGACAAAGATTGTTTCAACATATGGTTATCGTATTGGAAAGAAAAAACTAAAAAGCAGAGAAAAAACGGCATATAATAATCTAGGGGGGAGGCAAATGATCCCCTTGGCCTATGCTTCCGAAGCCCTTGCTCCTGGACAGCCCCTATGTCCGTGTGTGTGCTACATACAAAACATAAGTAAGGGTGGCTCTCACGCAACACTTATCTTACACCCTCCTCTCAGTCCGAAAAGCCGTTGATTCGGACCAGAAATCTTTAAGTTATTTGAACCGTTAGATCTTATACCGTATTTAAATATATTGACACCAATATGTTATAATTTGTAACGAAATGTTCCAATATTATTGCATATAGTTATGCAGCTATAACGGTATGAAATTATCGTTCTGTTCCTTTAACGTTATGGTCTCATATCGTATTTAAAACGTTATTCAGCGAAATGCTATATTCTATAACTAATTGATACTGTATCGTTATTAAATAGTTAGGTGAGTTTAACGTTATAAACTAAGCGTTAGCATGAGTAACCGAATGCATTCTGTTACTTTTTGTTCAGTTTCTGAGTATAACACAAAACGGAATAACGTTATAATAAGTATACCATTGAATAACGTTATTCTGAATAACATTATTGCAATAACGTATTCATTTGCGTTCTGTAGATTTGCTACGGTACGATAATAAAATACAAAATGTAACGTAACTAATACATAACGAAAATCAAGCAGTTATTTGTACATATAAAAATTGTATAACGAATTATTTTGTTACAAGGCCGAATAACGTTACAATTTTGTTACGTTAAGTTACGGATCCCTGGAAAATACTAGACATTGATAACATTGTTGGTTTTATTCTGATTTCACGTCATTCGATATATTGAAGTTACTTCTTGTTTGAAGTTTATTTGATATTAGATGTTATAAATAAATAAAGCTGCCTCATTTAAAAGAGCATCATACAAATTATAAAATTGTATATTAGTTGTTTATAAGAATTTGTCAAACATGGATGAGTTAACGAAGCAAAGAAAAATTCGAGCTGCTCTGTGCTCTAGCGTAACAAAACATATTAATAAATTAGAACAAGAATATGATGAGCTTGATACAGAACCAAAATTAGAACAACACTTAGAATTTTTAACAAACATGTTGAAACAAATTAATGATTTGGATTCTCAAATACAAACACTAATTACAGAGGAAAAAGAGTTCGACAAAGTGATAGAGTCGGCTATCGAATATAGCCAGAAAATCATTATGTGGAATTCAAAACTTTCAGCACAACTTAAAACTTGTAATACGAGTGAGAAAAATCAAAATTCTTTGATTCAGCATTCGATCTTTGCTTCGATCCTTGTGTTTGGTTGGAATTTTGGAATCAATTTCAAAATTCTATAGATAAAAATAAATCCTTATCCAAGATTAACAAATTTTCGTATTTAAAATCGCTTTTGGGAGGTGCTGCTTTTAACGTTGTAAATGGGTTTTCTCTTTCGGAAGAAAATTATGAAAAGGCTCTTAAGTTGTTGAAACAGAGATTCGGTAGGGATGAGTTAGTGATAAATGCTCACATGAGTAAGCTTTTAAATCTGTACCCAATTAAAGACACAAACAATGTTGTGGGGTTAAGGAAGTTGTACGATACATGTGAAGTACAAATCAGAAGCTTAGAATCCTTGAATGTTACTTCCGGAATGTACGGACATTTATTATACCCTATATTAATTAAACTGATTCCAGAAGAATTATCTTTAGCTTTTAACCGTAAACGATTAAATAAAGACTCTCAAACTGGAAACGAAAAACAAATAGATAAAGACTCTCAAAACGAATTTGATGTTATAGAATTGTTAAATTTTCTTAAAATCGAAATTGAATGCAGGAAATCGGTTTTATTCTGAAACTCGAAAGTT